>OU896717.1:10041355-10114354 GCA_918026855.4 Phaedon cochleariae
ATATCTACAATAAATGAATACACAAGAGTACAAGGCGAGTCTAAAACATGTATTGATCATATATTCATCAAAAAACCTCAAATCAATAACATTCAATTAGCCATCTTGGAGTCTGATATTACTGACTACTAAATTGTCGTTGCTCAAATAATTTCATCTGGAGATAATATAACTAAAGATGAATCTTCAACGAAATGTTATTTGAATAAAGATAAGTTAATTTCGGTACTATATGAGGAAAGTTTGGAAGAAGTTTATAGAAATGATGCTGTTGACATATCTACAAATAGTTTTATTGAAAAGTTGAGATATCATATCCATGAGTGTACAATCACATATAAAATAAATCGACTCAACAAAAAGAAGAAGACATGGATAACACCTTGTAGCGAAACCAATACGAGATTGCTATATTCCAGTCTTTTCCCGAAATAATCACCCCAATTATATGGCATTTCATACTTTATCATAATCCCCACGGGTACTCCCCTGTGTCCAAATCTTCGTTTCAAAATTAATTAGTTGTTTCTAGTTTTTGTCGAACACCGAAAGAAGCGAGCTCCCGTTTTTATAATAAAGTGAAAATTTCGAACGTTGTGGCTCTTGGGAGAGTTCAGTGCGTAAAATATATCCAAGCTGATATCGTCAACCAAAAAGTTTTCCCCAATTTTGAAAGTGTTTGCCATTGACTGCACAGAATCTTTGTGTTCTCATCTGTCCTGAAATATAATTATTTCAGCAACAGTGTGCCTGATCTGTCAGGTGAGTTACGTCATTGAAATATATTGCTTATAGTTTACTGGACTCGATTATCTTTGCTACTTATTTGTCAATTGTATTCAGATCATATCGTGGAAAAAAATCTTGTATTTGGTTTTCTTTGTCAACTTTAGATGCATGCTACGATTGGGTGGAATTGAAACTTGGTCTGTCCGACTTAGCGAGTTTTTCTCACCCAGAAACCATATATACAGTGTGGACCCAGATAAAATACCCCCTGAGATCAATTGAGTTTCGCCGCAACCTGCATTAGTTAATTCAGTAAACCATAAAAATGAACTCTATAAAACAATGAAACGAACTCCAAATGAAGAGAACAAAACTAATTATAAAAAATACAGAAATAAATTGATAGAAGAAGCTGAAAGAAAATACTACCAAAATGAGATTACACGAAATAAATCAAATTCAAGAGAATTCGATACTTACTTCTCAAACATCGGGAAAACATTAGCAGATGAGATAAAAAATAAAGTTAATGTAGTGCCTCACGTAGGAATGGCATCGTTACAATCCTTTTTTCTTTCTGATACAAATGAACCAGAAATAATAGAAACCATTTCAAAACTGAAGAACAGAAAAGCTCCAGGATTAGACGGTCTCACATCAGAAACGTTGAAACTAGTAGCACGAAGTATTGCTAAACCGCTTGCTTTCATAATAGACAAATGTTTCAATTCGGGTTCGGTCCCGGTAGCCTTCAAAAGTTCTATCATTAAACCTATTTATAAGAAAGGAGATGAACTTGATATAAGTAATTATCGACCAATATCATTAATATCCAGTTTGGCGGAGGCATTTGAAGACTCGGATCAACAACTATCTAAATAAATACAATATTCTGTCAAATGAACAATTTGGTTTCAGAGAAAATAGATCAACGGAAGACGCAATAGCCTATGTTTTATCAAAAATCAGTAAACGCGTTGATGAAAAATCTCCAACATTGTGTTTGTTCATCGATTTGAAGAAAGCGTTCGATACGGTATATCATCAACAATTATTTCAAATATTAGAAAATATTGGATTCAAAGGGAGATTCCCCATACAGCACATGACATCCATTGGACGTCCATTTTAGGTTCATTTCAATTCCAAACGTCCATGGACATTGAATGGACATCCAATGTACGTACAAACATGGATTATCATTCACCACTCAATGTCCAACCTCGCATGTACTCAGAATGTACATTCATTGTACTTATAAAGATGGATGTACAATGTATGTTTCAAAATTACCGTCCGTTGGACATCCATTTTATGCCAACTCAAGGACTGAAACTTTCATGGACGTTTGATCGACATCCATTGTACGTACAGAGACGAACGTACATTGGATGATTCAAATTAAACTTACATTGGATGTCCATTTAACGGCCATTCTGAGTTCAAGCGTTAATGAATGAAGAATGAATATTATATTTATATGTATATAAATAACTGTTCAAAGTAAATGTCTGTATGAAATCATTTTAAATCTGAAAGTTTATGGACGTTCAATGAACGTACATTGTACGTTCAGAGATGGACGTGAGACTATTGATTTTTCAGCCACGTGGAGGGGAGGCAGAAGGTCGGATCGGTTGGTAGAGTAGCGGTAGCGCCTGGCGTGATTCTGATGCCATTTTCAGTTGGTAAATGACCGTAAACATGATGTGTTGTGTTTGTGATGAATTGTGGAATGCTGAATATTCAGGACCAGATCATTCAAAGTAGGTATGAAAGCATGCATGTTCGAATGTGACTTGATATATTATCTAATATAGTTATAATCTTATGCTTTATCATCCTACAGGTTGTTATTGATTTTTGATGGGCGGCTTGATAGAAGAAGTACCTAAGTATATAGCAATGTAAATAAGGCTTCATTCACCAGTCAGAGTTGAGCTGAACAGGATTTGGGGTAGGTATAGACAATCGATTTCTACCGTTATAGCAATTTATAATATTTGTTTTTTTACAGAAACAGGAATTTGAAGTGGACTGAAGAAGACATGAATCAACAATATATTTATATATATGCAATCGACACCAAATATATATATCAATAGAAGAATTTATATTTGCTACCTACTGATTTTTCATCATTTGATTCCCAAAGATGAGCATCCATTATACACCCACATGTAAACATCCAATGTACGTCCAAAGTGGTGTCCTCAAGACATAAAATAGACTTTCATTGGACGTTTAACGTCCAATTTGGTTCGTCCAATGGATGCTCAGACATGTACATCCATTGTGAGTCCAAATATGAACATCCACTGTACATCCACATGAAGACATCCACAGTACGTCCAAAGTGGTGTCATCAGGACATTCAGTGGACGTCCATAGGATGCTGAACGTCCACTCGAGTACTTCCATTGGACGTCCTCACGATCCGACGTGGACGTACATTGTACGTACATTGGACATACATGTGCTGTGTGGGTCTTAGTAAGTAATAATATGTATTTGATATCAACTCTTTCAAGTCAATCCGGTATACCGTAATTTAATGTAGATATTGTGCTTAATTTCCGAAAATGGAGGTTTATCGTACCTGTCCACAGGTAACTAATCCTTCAGGTTGGGAAGGTAAGATATAAAAAAGTTAAGCAAGCCAACGTTAGTTTAGTTCAGTGTACCAGTATATTACCTTACGAAGCTACTGTGTTAGCGAAACATGTCGTGTGTTTAATAAATTTTGTGGAAATCTTATCGTTTTTGAAGTTTTTACATGTATCATGGATTTCCATCAAGTAACGGCCGAGTCAATTCAAAATACTGCGATAGTAGCTTTACATAAGAGAAAAAACAGCCGTTTCAAGGTTCGCCCCTTGAACATTAAAAACAAAAAGTCCAATATATATCAGAATTTGTTGTCCCATGCAAAATCTCACGATATGGAACAGTTCTTCAAATATACTAGGATGTCCCCTGAAATGTTCGATAATCTCTTGAGACTCGTGGAGCCTCATATCAAAAGAGACCCAACAAAACTGCCCATAGAACCTGGACAACGGTTGGCGATTATCTTGCATTAGTAAATTGATTGATGAATATTGTTTCCCATCATACATCAATGTTTTTTCACAGCTATTCATCAGAGGGGTGTTCCATGCAGGAGATTGCCTGGAATAATTACATTGGTGAAACCACAGTGCATTGTATATCGAAAGAAACATGTGATGTTCTATGGGAGGTGTTGGCACCTATTGTATTACCCCAACCAAGCTCAGCAGACTTGTTACAAGTATCTGAAGGGTTCTGTACAAGATGGAATATACCTAACTATATTGGTGCCATAGATGGCAAGCACATTGTCATTCAATGCCCAAAGCTATCAGGCACCACTTATTCTTCTTACAAGCAATTTTAGAACAATTTTAGGTAAGCTACACAATATTGTTATATAAACCAATAATTGTGCAGTCTTTTTATTTTTGCATTATACTCATGGCTGCATGCGATGCATACTATAAATTTACATATGTTGATATTGGTAGAGAAGGCGCCAACCATGACTCCTATATATTCCAAAATTCAATATTTGGAAGTGCATTTATTAATAAAACACTGGACATACCTAAACCAAAAGTATTACATGGGACTCAAACTAATTTTCTCCACTTTTTTGTAGCTGATGAAGCATTGAGTGTAACGTGAAAATTGCCCTTCCTCGAATTTTCAGTTCCATCTTTATAATTCACATATAAAAGCATTGAGACACTGTATCTGAAATTCTTTATTTATATACCATATTCACATGACACTAGATTGTATTGATGTTCCCTTAGTTGATCAGACTTCTACGACCTGAAAATACAAGTAAATATAACAATTTGATCAAATAACAATTAGAAAGTACTCACCTGGTTCAGCATGTTCTTTCAGTCTGGGTGTGATTTTTGTGCTTCAGGGATTTCTTCCAAGACTTTGACTTTGATGGGTGGTTGGCCTCTGTGCATTGTTTAGCTGGTATAATTTCTTTTTCTATCATATTTGATGGTCCTCATACTTATATCAGTAATTTCAATGATTATTGTTTTGTTTACTATTGTTGAGCTGTCATTGAAATATAGGAATTTCATTAGACGTTTTCATCAAGTTGATTGCCAATTGTCAAATGATGAGGGCAAGGGTACCTACACCTAACCTGCACCTGATCTACACCGAACCTGCAGCGAATAGTGGGACGGTAAAGTGAATTATTGCAGCCAGGATAGTTTTATGACTTTCAGGGTACTGGCGCTAGTCACCTTTGGAAGGCGCAGACCAATGTTCCGTGTATTTGTCAAGGTCGTGTCGCATCTGTTCATTCTGGCCCTGTGGAATCCTAATCGGAAGAAGTCGGGGATGCTCGGTTTATTCGTAGCTGTCATTTCGTTCTGGGCGAATCACAAGTCAGTATTTCAGTCACATGTAGGGCGCTTAAAGCCATCCTGTATTTCCTCTAGTGCGCAGAGTTTGCATATGAGTTGTATCCTGTTTTTTATTGTTAGTTTTTGGGATGTAAAGTTCTGACCAGGCGCAGGAGGCTATCCCTCCCAAAGTGTCGAGACGCCACTTCGACATTCATCCTCGGCAAGATGGGCATCGCCCATTATTTTGTGGTGAACCTTTCCAAAAGTGAGGCCTTTCCTTCTTGGGGTAAGTTCTTGAACATTGAAAATCTAGCGGTTAATTCCTTCTTTTATATGAGGCTGGTTATTTATTTGGATCTATTCCATTAGATCTGTGGGCCTCTTTGGTACCCCGTGTCGACCACGTGGATATTTCAGTCTCTCAACGGAGAGATTCCATCTCTGGAGCAGGAGGCTATATGAAGCCTCATCAGACGTCGCAGGATCTCTCGTCGCTGCAGGCATCCCAGGCTCTTTCATCTCTGCAGGCCTTCCAGGCCCTTTCGTCTCTGCAGGCATCCCAGGCTCTGCAGGCTCTTCAACCGGCGCTGGTTCATCAGGCTTCCCTGCCTCTTCGGACTGCTCAGGTTCATCAGGCTCCACTGGATCTACAATCTGCCCAGGATCGTCAGACTTCCCTGTATCTTCAGTCTGTACTGGATTGCCAGGCTGCCTTATCCCTTCAGTCTCCACAGGCCTATCTGTCTGCTGAGTTATCAGTCTTCACTGTGTCACCAGGCTTCGCAGTGTCATCCCTTGGAAGCTGCTTCTTGCTGGCTGGGACCTGGACCGCACATGCTAGACTTCATCAGAAGGGGGCCATCTTTCTTCTGGGGACTGGCCATTGAATAGTCTGGCCAAACAGGCTAAGAACTCCATCAGGATGCCACCCTGCTAGTTGCCCTACTAGCTGTGGTTTGAGTAAGAAAGCCACCCAAAAATTTAAGTCAATACTTACCATGGAATTTACCATTATTTTCTCTTGAGGATGTCTCAATGTCTAGTATTTTTCACCATTATTTTTTTATGATATTTAATAGGTTGCTATATGCCCATTTTATGATTTAAGCATAATAATAATATTATGTGCATCCGGTTTATAGTACTATAAAAGGGATTTTCAGGGTTTAAAAATACACAGGTCATACCTAGTAACTTTTACTGAGAATATTTGTGAAAACTATCATATTACTTAGACAGCAATCTACCTTGTAGGTATTAAAAAACTGAATTTGATCCTCATTAAACAATATCTGAGTTCACACAGTGTTTTTTCTTCTATTTCTCTTTCAGGAAGCTAGACTGATTTTTATTATAACTTTCTTGGTTTTGTCTATATCAAATCAAGTGGCGCCCTCTGTCACTCAATAGTCTGAATTCACTACCATTGCTCGCCAGACGAAAAGCTGCTGTGCCTTGTAAGCTCTTATGCATTTTTTTAAATTTGAACTTCACAATATTTTTCCAAATTTCATAAGTTTGCTACAAGAATTTGACGCCTTAAAGCGTGGGGCCCGAGTGACCATTGAGTGAAATAACTTTTTTTATTCATTTTCAAAAATTCAGTACTGGAATAACACTTTGTGAACTCAAGTTGTTGATTTAAAAATTATTACACCATTCACTTTAATTATAGGACTTGCTTTCTTACTCAAATATTTTTTCCTTGGACCACATACAGGGTGATTTGATGAATTTATAGGGAGATTTTATTTCTTCATTTTCTTATGTGCTTTCAACCTAATAGGGATTTATTATTATTTTTTGAACTCACTAGTTTGTGGGTTGACCATTTATATCTATATTTTTTTGAATTTTCAATGGGGTTGATATCAACCTGGACTCAGTGTCACTGAGTTTGATTTGGTGATTTTGTTTGATTTTGGTTATTTAATACTGAACATGGTATTTATTCAGCTTACACAGGCTGATTTCTTAATTTTGAAAAATTCACTATACAGGGTGGAACATTTTCATTTATTTTTTTGAAAATTTCTGACATTTGTTGGAATACCAATTTTAGTTTTGAATTCTGAACATACCTACAGGGTGAATTTCAGTAGGTAAATGAATACTTTGAAATATTTTGATCAGATAAAATATATCTGAATATTTTTTTGAAATTGTAACTCAACTTTTTCCAAATTTAGGAATATTTCGCCCAGTGAAAATATATCTGAATATTTTTTTGATAACATTGTGACTTAACTTTTTCCAAATTTAACTACGCCTTTATTAACTTGAATTTTTTTTTCATCAAATTTAAATTTTACTTGCCCCAAGATGGAGGGAATTAAAGCAAAACATTTGCTCATTAATGAACTGAATTATGAACTGAGGATTCGAGGAATTGTAACTGATCGGGACATGAACGATAAAAGAAAAATTCTTGCCAAGGCCATGTCAAAGCGCAACCCTTCTCCAATTTCTTTAACAGGCCCTGCTGTACCATTTGAGACTGAGTCTGTGGAAGTTCAGGCATCGCTTGACAATATTAGGTCCCTAATTATGGATTTTGAAGGCTCAACTAGTGACTCTGTATATCAAAGGCTACGATCTAGACTTAATCATGTTAGTGCCCGTATTCAACGTTTAGATGTTTCAACTGGTGTTAGGGAAGAAATTACTTTTAAACAGGAATCATATGCCACCTGTATTTTGTTGGAGTCTGAACTTGAAGACCGTGTTGTGACTCCAGGGGCGCCTCCTGTCCCTGTGGTAGATTTATCAGAATCTTTCATGAACCCCATTAATTTTGCTCAAGTTTCAACCCCCTCATTCAAGCCAGTTTCATTGTACAAGTGGGATGTCAAGTTTGACGGTACTAAAAAGACATACAGTGTCAAGTCATTTTTAGAAAGAGTCCATGAACTAGCAGAGGCTAGACATGTTTCAAAAGACCAGCTATTCGAATCAGCTGTAGATTTATTTTCAGGAAAGGCCCTTCTATGGTTAAGGCATATTAAAGAATCAGGGAATGTTAAGGATTGGGATTCATTAACTGTTAGGTTAGAGCAGGATTTTCTTAACAAGGATTATGATGAAGAATTATGGGATTCCATCAAACATCGAAAGCAAAGTGATGATGAATCAATTGTTATATTTGTAGCTGTCATGGAACAACTTTTTAACCGCCTTAGTTCTCCTCCTGCAGTAGTCACCAGGATAAAATGGATTAAAAAGAATTTAAGAAACGAATTTGTAGATAGACTGGCTCTTAACAGCTATAATTCAGTAGATGATTTAATAAAAGATGTAAAAATGTTGGAAGAAGTATTCAGAGATAATAAGGATAAATCTTTTTTGAGAAAGTCTAATGTTAGTACCCTGGGATACGATAATATGGCAATGAGTGATGAGGCTGGAACTAGCAGTTCACCAAGTACATCGAAATTGAATCAAAATTTTAGATCCAGAAATTTTAGGAGTTCTAATACCCAAAAATTTAATAGATCAGGTAATGGGCGTTCTCGTTCCAATAATTTTCCTCGTTCTGATAATTTTTCTCGTCCTGATAATTCTTCTCGTCCTGATAATTCTTCTCGTTCTGATAATTCTTCTCGTCCTGATAATTTTTCTCGTCCTGATAATAATAGGTCTGAAGTTAGAGCTTTGAATAATGCTACTAGTAGCAATGAACAAAATTTAAAAAAGCCAGTAATCTGTTGGAATTGTAAGTTGGAATCATTAAGAATAACTGTGAAAAATGTTCGGGAAATGTACCCAGGAGGTAGAATTTTTTTTTTCTGGCCGACATTCACCTCCTTTTAATCAGGCCACAATTTCGAAAAAATATCCTACTGTAGAACAATCCAATATGATTAAATTTTGTAAAACATTTCTAAATAAATTAAATTCAGAAGTTTCAGCTGCTCCTGTCTTTGTTCAGAAAGAACAAGACAATAGACCATTTATATCAGTAAATATTTTCGATCAAGAGATAATTGCTCTTTTGGATTCCGGAGCTAATAATTCCATTGTTGGTAGTAAAGGAATACACTTAATTGAGTCATTCGGTTTAAAAATTAACAAGTCAATTCGTTTTGTATGCACTGCTGATGGGGTCAGACAGGCTGTAGTAGGTTCAGTTGATCTGCCTATTTGTATTAATAAAATATGTAAAATAATTCATTTCCTCATAGTACCTTCACTGAACTACAGTTTCATCTTGGGAAGCGACTTTTGTAAGTTATTTGAACTAAAGATTAACTTTAAAGAAAACAATTGGGATATCAGCTCAGATTCAATTAGTACTATCAATTGTATTTCAGCTTTGAATGTAACTGAAACTTCTGAAAATTTCATTTTTTCTTTGAGTAGCCTATCAGAAAATGAAACAGTACTCGCTGATAATGTAGTAGCATTGTTCAGAGATCTTGGCAAGGACAAAGCTTTAGGAAGGACAGATAAGATGATTTATCACATTGACACTGGGGACGCCCCTGCAGTCAAACAACGGCAATATGTGATGTCTCCTTATATGCAAGGGCATCTAAATAAAGAACTTGACAAGATGTTGTCGTTGGGCGTAGTTAAGCCTTCAAAAAGTAATTGGTCCTCACCTGTACTCCTTGTTAAGAAATCAGACGGAAATTTTAGATTTTGCTTTGATGGAAGAAAATTAAATTCAGTTACTAAAAAAGATAGTTACCCTTTACCTGTGGTTGATAGAATTTTGTCAATGCTAGGCCATTCTAGGTATATGTCGTCGGTTGATTTGCGCAGCGCATTCTGGCAAATTCCCCTGGACGAAAGTTCCAAGGAAAAAACCGCTTTTTCAGTTCCTTCACGTGGACTTTTTCAATTTGAGGTAATGCCTTTCGGTTTAGCTAATGCAGCTCAGTTTCAACAGCGCCTAATGGACGCCATTTTCGGGCCAGAATTAGAGCCAAATATTTTTGTGTACCTGGACGATTTAATCATAGTAAGTTCCACCTTTGAAGAGCATATTAAATTACTTCATGAAGTAGCCAAGCGTCTGAAGGACGCCAAATTAACTGTTAATTTTGAGAAATGCGAATTTTTCAGAGATTCATTGAAATATTTAGGATTCATCATTGATAAATTTGGCTTACGGACTGATCCTAACAAGGTCAAAGCGATGGTTGAATTTCCACAGCCTCGCAATACTACAGAAATCAAACGGTTCACAGGTATGTGCAGTTGGTACCGAAGATTTATTCCTCATTTTTCTACCCTTATGGCTCCTATCAATGATTTATTAAAAAACAAGAAAAAAGGTCAGAAAATCAATTGGTCAGCTAATGCAGAACAAGCATTCAAGGACATAAAGCAAGCTTTAGTTTCAGCACCAATTTTATCCAGTCCGGATTTTTCACTCCCATTCACAATACAGTGTGATGCATCTGACTCAGGGCTAGGTTGCGTTTTAACCCAGATTCAAAATGATCATGAGAGGGTGATAGCATTTGCTTCACGAAGTCTTTCCAAAAATGAACGCAATTATACAGTCACTGAGAAGGAATGTTTAGCATGTATCTTTGCTTGTGAGAAATTTAGAGGGTATATTGAAGGGGTGCATTTCACTTTAATTACTGACCATGCTTCACTCAAATGGATGTTCAACATCAAAGAACCCATTGGTAGAATTGCTAGATGGAGTGTTCGTTTAAGTCAATTTGATTTTAGTATACAGCATAAGGCTGGAAAATTGAATGTGGTACCTGATGCTTTATCTAGAAGCCCAGTAGAGCCAGCTACTGAAGAAACTGATAAGATTTGTTTATTAGATAGGGAAGATGAGAGTATCAACCTTGAAATTAGTTTGGACAAATTAGAGCCGTTCTATGAAAATTTGCGGAAGAAAATTCTAGAAAACCCTGAGGACTATCCACAGTGGTCTGTGAGAAATAATTTTGTTTATAAGCTGGTACCTTCCAAATGTCCTGTTAGCTCAAATATTTCAGATTGGAAACTTTTAGTGCCGAAGTGCCAACGTACCGAAATTATCAGGTTATGTCATGATGTTCCAACTTCCTCTCATATGGGTTACTACAAAACTTTCAGTAGAATTAAATTGACTTATTATTGGCCAAAAATGAGGCAAGACATTTTCCGGTACATAAAAACTTGTAAAGTCTGTTCTGCACAGAAGTCACCGAATTATGCTAAATTTGGGTTAATGGGGGCTGAGAAAAAGGTCCGATTTCCATGGCAAGTGATAGCACTTGACCTCATGGGTCCGTTACCTCGTACTTCCAGCGGTTATCAGTATATTTTAGTAGTTAGCGATTGGCTAACCAAATACCCGGTTTTATGTCCTCTTAGAAAAGCTACTTCAGCCAGTATAATTAAATTTTTAGAAAACGAGATTTTCCTTGTCTATGGTGTTCCACAACATATTATCTGCGATAATGGGAGGCAGTTAATTAGTAAATCCATTAAAGAACTGGTTAAAAGTTATGATTCTAACATTTTTTATACCGCCTACTATCATCCGCAGGCAAATTATGTTGAGAGAACAAATAGAACAATTTGCACAGCTATACGCAGCTATATAAATAAAAATCATAAACTATGGGACAAAGAATTGGCAAAAATTGGTTATGCTTTACGAACTAGTGTGCATGAGGTGACTGGATATAGCCCTGCATTTTTAAATTTTGGGAGAGAAGTACCAGGTAGTGGTCAATATTATGGGAAGGGTAATATGGATATTAATGTAGTTAATCGCGATTATTGGATTCAAAATTTAGGTAAAATTTCAGAAATTTATGAAGATGTTCAGAATAAAATTCACGCTGCTCATCAGAAAAACGCTAAGTATTATAATCTACGCAGACGTGATAAAGAATTTTTTGTTGGAGACAAAGTTTGGAAGAAAAATTTTGTTCTTTCTAATGCAGGTAATAACTTTGCTCAGAAACTTGCTCCGCGTTTTGTACTTTGCACAGTAGCGAAGAAAAAGTCGAAATTAGTTTATGTCCTTAAAAATGAAGATGGCTCTAATGCCGGAGTTTGGCACATACAAGACTTAAAACCTTATCATGGGTCGATGTCCGATCTCTCTGGTGAAGATGAGACGGGTTCTGTAGCATCAGATTAAACCTTTTGATCAATCAGCAATTGCTTTATGCAGATTTGAAGTATCCAAGTTGTATATAATACTAGTTAAGGGTAGGTAAGGACTTAGCAAAAGTTAAGATTTAGGAGTAAGATAGTATAGGGCGCGCCTAATTTAAGTTGTATATATGTAAAAATGAATTCTCTATTTTTAATGAGGAACTTTACGACCTTTCCTAGGGGTAGTATTCAGACGAAAAATTTCTTTGGCAGAAATTTTTCTTTTTTTCAGTAGGGGGGTGAGTGTAACGTGAAAATTGCCCTTCCTCGAATTTTCAGTTCCATCTTTATAATTCACATATAAAAGCATTGAGACACTGTATCTGAAATTCTTTATTTATATACCATATTCACATGACACTAGATTGTATTGATGTTCCCTTAGTTGATCAGACTTCTACGACCTGAAAATACAAGTAAATATAACAATTTGATCAAATAACAATTAGAAAGTACTCACCTGGTTCAGCATGTTCTTTCAGTCTGGGTGTGATTTTTGTGCTTCAGGGATTTCTTCCAAGACTTTGACTTTGATGGGTGGTTGGCCTCTGTGCATTGTTTAGCTGGTATAATTTCTTTTTCTATCATATTTGATGGTCCTCATACTTATATCAGTAATTTCAATGATTATTGTTTTGTTTACTATTGTTGAGCTGTCATTGAAATATAGGAATTTCATTAGACGTTTTCATCAAGTTGATTGCCAATTGTCAAATGATGAGGGCAAGGGTACCTACACCTAACCTGCACCTGATCTACACCGAACCTGCAGCGAATAGTGGGACGGTAAAGTGAATTATTGCAGCCAGGATAGTTTTATGACTTTCAGGGTACTGGCGCTAGTCATCTTTGGAAGGCGCAGACCAATGTTCCGTGTATTTGTCAAGGTCGTGTCGCATCTGTTCATTCTGGCCCTGTGGAATCCTAATCGGAAGAAGTCGGGGATGCTCGGTTTATTCGTAGCTGTCATTTCGTTCTGGGCGAATCACAAGTCAGTATTTCAGTCACATGTAGGGCGCTTAAAGCCATCCTGTATTTCCTCTAGTGCGCAGAGTTTGCATATGAGTTGTATCCTGTTTTTTATTGTTAGTTTTTGGGATGTAAAGTTCTGACCAGGCGCAGGAGGCTATCCCTCCCAAAGTGTCGAGACGCCACTTCGACATTCATCCTCGGCAAGATGGGCATCGCCCATTATTTTGTGGTGAACCTTTCCAAAAGTGAGGCCTTTCCTTCTTGGGGTAAGTTCTTGAACATTGAAAATCTAGCGGTTAATTCCTTCTTTTATATGAGGCTGGTTATTTATTTGGATCTATTCCATTAGATCTGTGGGCCTCTTTGGTACCCCGTGTCGACCACGTGGATATTTCAGTCTCTCAACGGAGAGATTCCATCTCTGGAGCAGGAGGCTATATGAAGCCTCATCAGACGTCGCAGGATCTCTCGTCGCTGCAGGCATCCCAGGCTCTTTCATCTCTGCAGGCCTTCCAGGCCCTTTCGTCTCTGCAGGCATCCCAGGCTCTGCAGGCTCTTCAACCGGCGCTGGTTCATCAGGCTTCCCTGCCTCTTCGGACTGCTCAGGTTCATCAGGCTCCACTGGATCTACAATCTGCCCAGGATCGTCAGACTTCCCTGTATCTTCAGTCTGTACTGGATTGCCAGGCTGCCTTATCCCTTCAATCTCCACAGGCCTATCTGTCTGCTGAGTTATCAGTCTTCACTGTGTCACCAGGCTTCGCAGTGTCATCCCTTGGAAGCTGCTTCTTGCTGGCTGGGACCTGGACCGCACATGCTAGACTTCATCAGAAGGGGGCCATCTTTCTTCTGGGGACTGGCCATTGAATAGTCTGGCCAAACAGGCTAAGAACTCCATCAGGATGCCACCCTGCTAGTTGCCCTACTAGCTGTGGTTTGAGTAAGAAAGCCACCCAAAAATTTAAGTCAATACTTACCATGGAATTTACCATTATTTTCTCTTGAGGATGTCTCAATGTCTAGTATTTCTCACCATAATTTTTTTATGATATTTAATAGGTTGCTATATGCCCATTTTATGATTTAAGCATAATAATAATATTATGTGCATCCGGTTTATAGTACTATAAAGGGGATTTTCAGGGTTTAAAAATACACAGGTCATACCTAGTAACTTTTACTGAGAATATTTGTGAAAACTATCATATTACTTAGACAGCAATCTACCTTGTAGGTATTAAAAAACTGAATTTGATCCTCATTAAACAATATCTGAGTTCACACAGTGTTTTTTCTTCTATTTCTCTTTCAGGAAGCTAGACTGATTTTTATTATAACTTTCTTGGTTTTGTCTATATCAAATCAAGTGGCGCCCTCTGTCACTCAATAGTCTGAATTCAATACCATTGCTCGCCAGACGAAAAGCTGCTGTGCCTTGTAAGCTCTTATGCATTTTTTTAAATTTGAACTTCACAATATTTTTCCAAATTTCATAAGTTTGCTACATCCCTCTGCATAATAATATAATTAGGCCTTATGCTGAAAAATATCTGGATGAAAAACACAATATATTCAATTATCGTTCATCCAGAGCTAGACGAACGATTGAAAACACATTTGGCATTATTGCTCAAAGGTGGCGGCGATTAAGATCACCAATCATTGCAAACATTGATTTATGTTATAAAATTGTAATGACATGTGTTGTGCTCCACAATTATATGCAGAAAGGAGAAGAGGACATTCCAGTCAAAGACCGAAAATATTGCCCCACAGGATTCATTGACTCTTTGAGTGAAGAAGAGACAAACTTGACATCTGTAGGGCGACTTGGAGCCAACAATTCATCTACTGCTAATAAAATCCTTAGAGATACACTGGCAGATTATTTCATCTCAGATGACATATCAATAAGATTTAGTAAATAAAGGAGGAATTCCAGATCATTTCCAGTAGGTATAAGGAAGAATTATTGTGGAGGAAATTTACTTTTATTCATCGAAATAAATAGAATTTAGTTCCATATAGTTTTTTAATTCAGGTACTCGAACTTTTCTGAAGTAGAAATAAAATAAACAATCAGTCTATTGTGTTGACAATGTATAAAATAAAAAATATACTCCTAAAAAAACCAAAAGGAACAAAATGAGTTAGTGATCCCTATCCTAGTCATCGAAATAAATGAAATTTAGTTCCTTATATTTTCAATTCAGGTACCTACCTGGACTTTCCTGAAGTGGGATTAAAAAAATCAGTCCATCATGTTGACAATGTAGAAAAAAAAAACAACAGGTACAAAATTATATAGTGATCCCTAGCCTAGGAGTCTTCTATAGCCGCCTGGTGGGTGACGCCACACTCACTCACTCTTTGACATCATTGGAACACCGTAGAAAGGTCGGCGACCTTTCACTTTTTTATCGATACTTCCACGGTAAATGTTCTTCGGAAATCGCTGCTATCATCCCTCCACTAGCAATACCAGTCAAACGAACTAGACAAGCCCAGTCAGCACACCCTTTCGTTGTCAACCTCGAAAGATGTCGAACAGCACTTTATCAGAAATCCTTCATCCATAGGACGGCTAGGCTCTGGAATTCATTGCCTGGGGAAGTATTCCCAACAACAAATAATCTCCAGAAGTTCAGAAAAAAAATCCAATACCAACCTCCTATCCCTATCCTCCCTAGGATGGTCAAAGAACATCATAGGGATTCCCTTTCGTGCGCTCCAAGCGATAAAAAAAAATAGATTCCAGATAATCGGCAACAATAAACTTGATACTTTTTGTTTTCAATTGACAATACTAACATTAATAATTTCGGAATCTAAATCTACGTACACAAATTCAAGCATGTACAAAACTTATATCCAAAATGACCAGAATGCATAGATATAAAAATAAGTGAATCAACTCAGGTGTTGAACAATCACATACTTCGGAGACGTATTTATATATAAAAAAAAAATATATAAAATAACAAATAAATCACATGAAGTTTAGATAAAATCCAGAAGTTAGAACGAGCAAAACTTTTAGAAACTTGTAATGATAAAACACATCACATGGGGGTATGAACGTAATCAATCAATAGTGAGGGTATAGTTCTATATAGCATTCAATAACCGTTATCGAATAGTTTACCAATTTTTTCACGAGGTTGACTTGTTAATAATTCCTCGAGCGCTTTTTTCAATTGTACGAGTGGGTCTACGACTAAATATCCCGTCCAAGAATATCCTGTCAAAAATATCCTGCTGAAAATAACCTTATCATTTATATCCTTTATAAAATCATTATAATAATTTGACTAAGGAATGGAAATCTTATTGGTCAGGCTATCATTGTCTAAATATATTAATGTGCAGGTTATTTTCGGCAGGATTTTTTTGACAGGATATTTTTGTACTGGATATTTAGTCGTGCTCCCGTACGGGTGAGTTCGAAGAATGCATGTTTTCCAGTAGGGAATTGAAAACAGTTGGGCCCAGGAAATTATAGGATCTCTGACCAACGTTCTTGAATGCATATGGTATAATAAATTTACTTTTATGGCGTGTGGTATACTCATGCCGCGGCTGACTAAGTTTTCTCTTATCCTTAAATTGTTTCAATACTAGTGTCTTATAAAATAGTTGTCTCAAATCGAATATGCCTGATTCTTCATACAACTTATCACTACTATAGCGGAGAGGTTTATGCAACATTAGTTTCAGAAATTTTCGTTGTATCACGTCTAATGGACGCAGGTAAGTTTTGGATACTCCTCCCCATCCTATTAGACAGTAAGTTAAATGGCTTTGTATGAGACTATAATGAATGATTTTTTTTTTGTTTCAGGTCCAGTATATTATTCAGTTGACGGAAGGAAGATTTATAATTACAGGAAGGCAAGAAGAAAGTTTTATTGAAATTCAAGGAGAGCTATACTTACGTGTTTGTTCCATAATGATAGCAACCGTTTTCCACGCATTTTCTTTCATCCTCATATTTTTGAACCTTGAATCGGACTTAGCATAAAGCTGTGGAAATCCTGAAACCTGTTCAATTAAGGGTCCGTCGTCCTTTCAGAAAGTTTTCAATGATGATTTGATTGTAGATACGAAGTCGAAATTCGTTATAATCAAAAATTTATTTTTGAATGTAAACACTGTAGTGAGTGTAGTGTCAAATCCAATCCAAACACAACACAGGTCACAAGAATTTTCACAGAACATAAAACGTCATTGTCATCAAAGCCGTCATTGGATTGGTTAATCCTTAATCATTATTTTATTTTAGTGGTCTATATAAATCATGTCTTGTAATTCTTATTCCTTGAATAGTGTTATCTTATGCATCATACTATTTTAATTGCTGTATAAACCCGCCTTTAATGAATGTGATAAAACCCAGAATCTGCAGACAATACATCAGATCTGATGGAATAACATCTGAGGAAAGGCTGGTCATAACACTACATTAGGAATATTTTCAATAGAAATTTATAGAAAATATCTAAGAAATAATTCTATTTCAGATATCTCTCACAAGGTACTAGCATGCAAGCTATAGCATGGACCTTTCATATAGGACTCAGCACTGTACATTATATAATTCATGAAACTTGTGAAGCATTGTGGGATATTTTAAGTTTTGAGTACTTGAAAACTCCAGACACCCAAGATGAGTAGTTGAAAATTTCCAGAGGGTTTCAAGAAAAATGGAATTTTCCTCACTGTTTAGGCAGCATAGATGGAAAACATGTAAAAATACAGGCAGCAAAAAGTGGATCACTATTTTTCAACTACAAAAAAACGTTAAGTGAAGTTTTATTAGCTGGTTGTATAATAGTACTTACAAGTTATAGTGAAATTTTTGTTTCAAAAATTCAATTGATTAATTGGATGCCGAAATACCTGAGATTATGCAATTCTTGCAGAGTTTGATGGAGCAAAAATCTATAAATCATAGGGCTCTTAATGGCCATAGATCGGCGCTATCGTTGATCCTTGAGGGTGAAATAGGTGCGAGTCCAGTCATCAAACGTTTTTTCAGAGGAGTTCTTAGATTGAGGCCCCCTAATGGAAGTATAATTTTACTTGGGACCCAGGAGTAGTTTTATCTTACTTAGAAAATGAGTGTCCCAACGAATATTTATCTGTGGAGGATCTAGCAAGGAAAGTAGCGACGTTATTGGCATTAACGACTGCCCATCGCATTCAGACTTGAGCCCTCATCAGGGTGGACAATATTATTTCTCCAAATGGAATACAGATTTTAATTCCAGATCATGTGAAAACTACAACTGCAAGGAACATGCAACCTTGTTTACACGTGCCTTTCTTTTTGGTATGGGGTATGCGCTGCTTCTGCTTTATTGTGTTATATCCAAGAGACATCAGAGATTAGAACTTAAGCACAAGATTTTTTGTTCTTAACGACTAGAAAACCTTACAGGTCGGTAACGACCAATACTATGAGTCGATGGATTAAGCAAGTACTAGCAGTGGCTGGAGTAAACACGGCCATTTTTTCGGGATATTCAACTCGACACGCAGCAACGTCAGCTGCTTATCGAAACGGTGTCTTGCTGCAAGAAATTCGAAGGACAGCAGGTTGGAATGAAAACTCATTGGTTTTTGCGAAGTTTTATAACAAACCATTGACAGGCCATCTAGATGTAGCGAAGGCAGTGGTGGAAAAATGTAAGGATTCTCAAGAATGAGAGCACATACTTATTAAATTTTGTATGTTTTTTCTCATAGGGCATATGAGATTGTTTTTCATTCAATATTTACTTGAAGGAAGTAAATGTTAATTTCGAGATTATAGCTGTATCTGATTAGGTTCAAATAATGATTGGGTGGAAAAACGCAGACATTAGCTTTAAACATCTACAATTGTGATCTTCAAAGAACGAGGCGCCGAAATATAATTGGACGATCAAATGAACCTCCTGTGAAGTTATTCGTAATTATATGGGGCGCCTCGTTCGAAAAAGATCATTCCCACCTCTCCCACAAAATTGTTGGGAATTTTGGTTTCCCGAATAGTGCGTTTTTTCATGCGTTAACATGAATGACTTCATAGAACATGGAACGTGAAGTGGACATGTGGGAGTGTCTATGGTTACGAAGGGGCGTGATTTTGCGCTTAACTTTGAACTTTGTAGCTCATATCGCGTAAATAACATTACTACCATTGTGATCGTTTTCGAACGAGGCGCCTCATAATAATATAATTACGATCGAACTTCACAGGAAGTTCATTTGATCGTTCAAATCTTGGCGTTGTGAAAAAAACCTAGACATAGCATTTAAAATGGACAGAGATTAATTTTTTCAAGATTGGATTCGTGACAGTTTCTATTCGATTTAATTATTTAATGATGGAAAACATTGATATGTTTATGGAAGATAACGAGGAGTTACTTTCTAAAAGCAGTAGCAGTGATGATGAGGACGCGATAGTGAAATTTAGGCAAGTTTACTCGTCAAGGAAAAGCGGTGCTCCATAACTGAATATGTTACAAAGACACTAGTTTTGACGACGAATTCATTACACATTCTCGTATCAATAGAGAAACGTATGAAAAACTGCTGTCTTTGTACCAAAACAGCATTGAGTATTCAAAAATTGAAATGAGTACTGAAGTTGAAGGGGCCAACATGAACTTTTGCTGTTTCTGTGGTTCGCTGGACATGAAGCCCGCAGCTATCGAGATTTGGCAGACCGTTTTGATGTAACGATATCTTCTGTTCACCGTATGATAGGAGTGACAATGTTCATAAGCAAATTGGCATCTACTTATATCAGATGGCCCACAGAGTAGGCAATGGATATCACATCTCAGTTTTATTTGTCAAAATTCAAATTTCCTTAAGTATTTGGTAAGTAATAATTAAACAAGCAGTAGGTAATCAATGATGTAAATGCTGCAAAATAATGATTATTGATGTATGCTAATATTATGTATAAATTTATCATTATTTCTGATCTTGTTCCTAAATTAGGTAATAGAGAATATTTTCATCATTTCAGGTTCAATTGATGGAACCCATATTGAAATCGATCCACCTAGTGCTAATAAAGATAATTATATATCAAGGAAAGGTGAAATTGCTCTGCATTTACAAGGAATATGTAATGAAGAAAAAAAAAATCATAAATATTTTCATAGGGTATATCCAGCATCTGTACATGATGCAAGAGTACTGGCCAGTTCAATGATTTGATAAGTGAAAATCTTTGACAATTTCAAAACTATATAATTAATACAAGTTTAAGGCTTATGCATAGAAGAATCAATTTGTTTGAATACTATCAAGTGGTGGTTGGATTTTCAATGCTCCAAACTTTTTAATTTTTTATAGTTTCTTTTTATATTCCAGACAAGTAGCTCTTGAGAGATTCAGCATATCCATGCACCTCTTATTTAATGACACCTTATAAAAACAATGGACATTTCACTACCAAATAGAAGAATTTCAATTATATGTTGAGTCAGTGTAAAGCTGACATTGAGGATACATTTGGAATCTTGAAACAGAGGTTTCGTCAACTATATTATTGTAAATTAAGAGGGGTTAAATTCATTTGTCACTCCATCAGATCATATTGTGTTCTTCACAACATGTCGAAAATTGAAGACATCGAAGGTCTTCAAGAACAACCACCATTTGATGAGGCATTTGAAGCTGAGGAAGAAAGAGATGAAATTTCGAAAAATCTTGAGAGTGAAGTTGGCAAAGCAATCAGAGAATGGATTGCCCAAGAACTTCTACCAGTAGAGAAGAGAAAAAAGATCTGAGTGGCCGTCTGATTTACTATTATTAGTAAATTTTTAATATGGTTAAAAACACCAAGAAATAAATATTCCTCATTGAAATAATCATCAGTCTCTATTACTAATAGACTAGAACTTTGTCTCACTGAAAATAATGAACTAGTATTCAAGGAACAAACGAAAATAAATAAAAATAATTTGAATAAAAAACAACTAATACATAAAATCTGAAAAAAACTTATAACAACTAGATAAAAAAGCAGATACATACAATTTGAAACTATTCACAAATTCTATGGCCCCTCTACCTCTTCTTTCTTGAGTCCCACTACATATTGCCGCTTAGACTGTTTCTAAGAATTTCTGTTCTCTCTCTGTAAGCTGCCAGAAATTCATTTTGAAAACTTATTTTTCTATTTTCTTTTTCTTCTTTAAATTTGAGTTCATTCTCTCGAATATTCCGTAGCTATCGAATCTCTTCCAAGAGTTCCTTCTTTTTCTTTGCTGCAATGGGTATGTCAGCAGTAACTCCAGCTGTTTCCATAATTTGACTTCTAGTCATTCCCTCAGATTCATTGTCTATAACAAACTCTGGTAATATAGTTCGGTTTGACTGGTTGATCTGGGAGAGTTCTCTATAATGGTGAATAGTATTAGTCTCTAATTATTATGAGCAGATGGAAATAAACATGCACTCACTATTCAAATTCAGAACTTGCACGATTTCTTTATGCTGTCTTGTTTTGGATAGTTTTTTCTTTATAGTCCCGATCAAGGGTCTCGTGAAATTATACCCTTTTTCATTTATCTTTGAAGTAATCACTGTCGACATAGCCTTCTTGTTCTTGATTAGCATTGTTTTTCCCACTTTGGTTAAATATTCCTGATATAAGCATAACACCCAGCGAGCAGAAAAACATCTCAGAGATGTTATAAGTACGAGATATCAAGACATTGAACCTCCACTGCGATGTTCTGTTCACACTTGAATAGAACTTTCATACAGCCGATGTCAGCCGCAGGTGGCCTTCATAAAGATGTCCCTGGGATGTCACAAAAATACATTCTACCTGTTTTTTATAGCCTTTTCATGCTCACAACACAACATTTCCAAAGCGTTTTGCGCACATTTAATCGCTGCAAATAATCCATTCCAAAATTAAAAAAAAAAGCATCCCTGTTGGGGAATCGAACCTAGTCTCTCTTGATTGAATTTTTACAATCCTTACACCACTGCGCTATTGGAACCTCATTCCTTCCTAGGTCCTTCCAGGCGGAGTGGTACTTACGAGTACTTTCTTACAGTTGAAGGCAATAAAATACAAGTCTGCAAGTCTATGTTTCTTAATACATTAGGAGTGGGGGAAAAGATGGTCAAGAACTGGGTGAGCGCTGCAATAAAAGATGGATGTTTAGAAAACAGTGGCATGAAACAAGCAATGATACAAGAAAAAAAGAAGTCTACTTCAAAAATAAAACAGGATATTTCGCGAGTAAAACATTTGAGAGAATTTCTGGAAAGATTGCCAAAGATAGAGAGCCATTACTGTCGCAAGAAAACCGGAAAGTTGTACCTCGAACAGAATTTCAAATCTAAAACTGAAGTATATAATCTTTACAGTTGTAAGTTCTCTAATGAATTTGAAGACCTGAATTTAGCATTGTTCAAACCACGCAAAGATCAATGTGATGTGTGTTCATCTTACAAGATGAAGCAAGTTACAGAAGAACAATACGTAGCCCATATCAAAGCAAAAGATCTAGCTCGTGCCGAGAAAGAAACCGATAAAGCTAGGGCTATCCGTGAAGAAATTCACTGTTTTGTAGTTGATGTTCAGGCAGTCAAGTTATGTCCAGTTCTACAGGCTAGTTCTTTATACTATAAAACGAAGCTACAAATCCATAATTTTACAGTATATAACTTGAAAAACCATCGCAGTATGAATTTCGTGTGGAATGAGACTGAGGCCGAACTTGATTCATCAGTATTCACTACGTGTTTAATAAAACATCTAGAAGAGTATTTGACCAATGAAAAGAAAAACATCATAGTGTTTTCTGATGGCTGTGGCTACCAAAACAGAAATGTCGTACTTGCGAATGGTTTGTCGGTTTTAGCTTCCAAGTATGATGTAGAGATTGAACAAAAATATCTGGAACGTGGGCATACTCAGATGGAGTGTGACTCCACACACAGCCTTATTGAACGAAAACTAAAGAATCGGCAGATATTCTTACCTACAGACTATATTTCAGTAATCAATGAATCTAGGAAAACTCCCACACCTTTGGAAGTGGCCTATCTTAATCACGACTTTTTTCTAAACTATAATGATCCTAAGAAATTTCGCTACAGTTCAATTCGTCCTGGTAAATCCAAAGGAGATTTGAAGGTAACAGATATTAGAGCTTTAAAATACTTATCAAATGGTGAAATATTCTACAAAGTGGCCCATGATGAAAAATATGAACTCCTTCCTCAAAGAAAGAACACCGTCAACCACAATTCGAATTACGATAATCTTTATTCAAATAGATTGAAAATATCGAAGAAGAAATGGCACGACCTCCAAGAAATGAAGTCTGTACTACCGACAGATGTCCATTACTTCTATGATGAGAAATTGTACTAGGCTAGTTCAGTCCAGAGACAATAACGAAAGAAGAATATGAATTTGAACGGTATTCTTTTATGATTTTCTGTTTTTCTTACTCTGAATTAGTTATTTTTTGATAGGTATCTTTTTCGTGTTAGGAATACAAATTTGTGTCTATCTGTTTAATTAATAAAAAAATAAATATATTTAGCAAGTCAAGTATAGTTTTCTGTTTTTCTTGCTTTGAATTAGTAATTTCTTTGATAGGTATCATTTTTGTGTAATGAAAACAAATTTGTATCTGTTTAATTAATAAGAAAAAATATTCAGCAGGTTCAATCATGATTATATCATTCTCATTGAAAATGACGTAAGCCTCAATATTTTGTATCAACCTCAGGGCTACTACTCTTTCCAGATTTCGAAATACTCGTAAGCCACAATCGAGTAGGTGACAATATGTCGTATTCCACATTATTTTCATTAAATATTTGAAAATTAAGTTATTTCACAATTAATGCACTGAGTGAACGTTACTCAAACATTTATCCATGAAAAATCATACGAGTAATCATTCAATAGCATGTCATGAAGTTTTTCGTGCCTCCTGTAAAATTTCATTGAGTTGGGTTACGACATGTCAGCATTAGGGTATCGAGGTGCTGAACTTGCTGAAATAATTATATTTTGAGTGGGAGAACGTGGAATAGATTTTTCTGGTTTGAAAACTTTTTCTGCATCATTTGAATCAATTCCCGCCAGTAATTCCATGTCTTCATTTGCCTCATTTCTGTTATTTGTGCCACCGTATATTTCTAAATCTTTATCCTTCATTGTTTTTAGATCTTTATCACTTGCCCGCGGTTTTTGCTGTTCTGCTTGTTTTTTTGATTGAATACCTATAATTGTATTTATGTCGTGTTGGGAAAGTTCAATAGATTCATTAGAAAATAAACGACGTCTTTCAAACTGTTTTATCCTTGTAGAACTTTTATCACCCATGTTATTTCATGAGCGAATTTCACTACTCGTGATAAACAATGCAGTTTTATACTACAAAAACAACTTTTTTGTGTACTACCTTCGAAACACGTCCATACAGTACGAGATCAAGACTACTATACTACTATAGTAAGCATAACTAGGTATGTCAGGAGATGACAAGAAATATAACCTGAGATCATTTGAAGTCAAATTGAAAACTCCTGATTGTAATAATTTCAGTAGTTCTAACCTACCTGAGCCTAATGTGCGATCTGGATCATCTAGTTTAGGTGGATTTGAACCACAATTGAGTAGTACTGTTACTGATTATAACCTTTTCGAAAAATCTAGGAAGCTATCTAGATCGCCTATCAGAACTCAATTATCAGTAGATACCTCTAAGTTAGAACTTGAACTACAAACTGACCAATCCTTTTTTGAACAAAATAAAGATTCTAGTAGTGACGACTCTGAAAACGAAAATATCGAAAGACAGACAGAAGTGACAATAATTGACAACCACGAAAATTTTGATAATAAGACGAATATCACGGAAGATATTGATAAAATTACAAATATTGAGTTTACTAGAGGAACTATTCAATCGACAGACAGAAATATGGCAGAAAGAAAGACATAAACATTTATACACTACCAAACGGTTATGCTCTAGTTTGCTTCATCTCATCCGATTTAAAACAAAACAGTACCATTGACGAAACATTATTTTATAAACTTTTCCAGATTAAAAATAACACGAATGAAATAGTAGAACCGGGCGGATTAATAGTAAGAGAAGATAGTAACAGAAAAATCTTCTTTTTGATTTCAAAAAATGAATTTTCAGAAAACTGTTCAATGGAAGCAATATGTTGGTGAATAATATTAAGAAAATAGCGATCTCGAACACATTAGAAAAAGATGACAATATGAGATTATTCAATAACATGCTTAGCTTTATTTTCAATGACTTAGAAGTTGATATATTGATCTGTTAAGTGCCTTATCACTGTTCTGCTTCAACATTCGACCATCCTATTATTCACGAAAATGAGATACATCAAACAAGCAAAACCGAAAAAATAAATACTGAAATTCAACCTGAACCAGAGTATAAAGTGTCACTGGTAGAGGACTGTTATCTTGAGCCGTTGAAAGTAAATAAACTAAAAGTTCACGTACAAGGACGAACAGCGAATAATTTGCAGTCAATGCATTTTCAAGAGAATGAGGAATTCTTGGTCCCACGTGGATTCATATGTTCAGCCCTCGGTTCAGCCCCTGATAATAACTCAGAAGTATCTTTAATCAACAAAGGACACACAACTATGGAAGTTTATAAGAATACTACATTGGGTTTCATGAGAAACAATACCACGGACAATTCTATTGTATTATACACGGAACAAACGGACGACATAGTAACAAAGGACGATCATGACCTATCTCATATAACTGACAGATATTTCAAATCTAAGATAATCAAATATTTGGATGAATACAAAGACGTTTTTTCAAAATCGACTAGACAAATGAGCCTCATTAATTTAGTTGAACACAAAATCGATACGGGTGACGCACATCCAATAAGGAGCTACCCATACAGGGTGTTCCAAAAAGAGAGGAATATAATCGATCAGCAAATATCAGAGATGTTAGAAAATAAAATCATTAGACCGAGTCATTCACCATGGGCAAGTCCAGTCGTACTAGTTAAAAAGAAAAATGGACAAACACGTTTTTGTGTAGACTACCGTAAGCTTAACAGTGTCATGAAAAAATCAATGTATCCTTTACCGAACATCGACGATATTTCAACATATTTACATGGTGCTAAATATTTCACTACGCTGGATGCGGTTACTGGCAAGTCAAAGTCGATGAGGATTCCAAACCATGTACTGCTTTTGTTGCTCAGGGACATGGTCAATATGAATTTAACGTACTGAGCTTTGGTTTGTGTAATCTCCAGCTACATTTCAAGAACTTACAGATAAAGTTTTCAGAGGAAAGAAATGGAAAGATATCCTCATCTACTTGGACGATGTCATCGTTTTTTCTTAAACTCTCGAAGAACACCTTGATAATGAATTAGAAAAAGTTTTCATCAGATTGAGAGAGGCAAACCTCACCCTTAAACCGAGTAAATGTTTTTATGTCAAATCAAGAGCAGTCACTATCATCTTCGGATAGGAGTGACTGGATTCCGCCCTTACATATTGTCTGATAAATTTTGTGTACCATCGAGGTTTTGATTATTTTGTAATTCGGGCAATATGAATAAAGACATATTATTGTTATTATTATTATTATTATATGTTAGGATACGTCGTCAGTAATAAAGGTTTAGAGCCAGTTAATGATGAATTGTTAGCGATTAAAAATTTTCCCACTCCAAAATCCATTAAAAATATTCGAAGTTTCATTGGATTGTGCAATTACTTGTAACGATCCAGTAGACTATTCATGTCTACCTGTCCATTACAGAAGTATCCCACTCACAATATGCTACCAAACAAGTATTTTTCATCAACACAATCACCAAGAACAAAATGTAACTGTTTTCAATAACCAAATATTACCAGTACCATAGAGAAAAACCCAAAGTCAGTACCTTAGTAAATAAATTCCTATTCGCGTTGGACGTCCTTCACACTGTATCAGCACGTATTTAATATCCAGATGCCACCTGTAAAGGATTTCATTTCATGATGTGTTTTCAAGTCCATGTTTATTTTTGGTAAACAATACAATACTCGCGATCAGCTGACTGAGCCATTAACCTCAATCCTGATTCTTCGTTTCAAATTTGCACGGCCTCAGCGTAATAATTACTTTTACCTAATTAATCATTGGCAATAGTGAACTCTGCGCGCTTTTCAAGCACTCAGCCTAGTTCACACCACACTCGATAACCTGAAACGGAACGCGGTTCCGAAATGTCAATTACAACTTGTAGCCTATTGTAATAGGGATTCTTTGAGAGGATCGAGTAGTGGAGGAATGAAACGTTCTCTCTCTAATGGCGCTTTGTTGTGTTAGCATGCCACCTTTTGAGCTGAAAATTATTGTTTTCAAAAGGCACGTCCTTTTATGATGAAGGCCGATTTACAACTCTAGGCAAGTTACTAATATATTTATCTTCAAAATTATAATAAATTATGTATCGAGTCATATCGGAATGTCTTGAAAACACTATCATAATGATTTCATTTCAGGCCTTCAACCTTCACCTTTTTTTGTCACATGGTAATGCCATGAAATCTTCATGTGCTATTTAAAGGCGGCTGCCTAATTTTCCTGAGCCATGTATAATATTTAATGCTTATGGGGCAATCATACATTTTGTCTCTCCAACTGGATTCCTCCGGATTTTGTATCTCCGTGATGGATGTCAGTGAATAAAATAATGTTCACCTTGTATGTTTTCCTGAACCAATGCTGAGAAGTAGTCTTGTGTAGTTCGCGAACGAACTAGTTCGAAAGAGCGCTCCCCGAGGTGAACTACGCGAACTAGTTCGTTGTCAATCTGGGTTTCAGTTCGTTAGTTCACTGAAAAATGCAGCAAACGTTGACCGACCAGACCGAGACCGACCGATCATCTCTCTGTCACTGCCGAGCGTGCGAGCGTCGAGCGAGAGGACCGAGACTTGCATCAAATGAACAAGCGATTCAGCGATTGGGATCGTGTAATGCGAACCGCTCAACTTCCCGGCCGGTCACTTTTGTCATTTCACAGCGTTCGCAGTTCGTAGTTCGTAGTAGAATCGTTCTGCGACTGCGATGCGATCCATGCTCTCGCGTAAACAGGTAAAAGACTGACAGGAGGTCACATCACATAGATAGCAACAAAACATCAAGCAGAGTGTATTGAGCTCGTCGCGCGCTTTTGTTTGAAATTCAATCTAAGTTTGAACAATTTGGTTTTGCAACGTTTCTGTAATAATTGATTGTAATAGTGTTATCATTTAATAGGGTAAGTATAATAGGTGTTTGTTAATATAATAGACATAAATAATATGAAAACCTTCTAGAGTTCCTTGTGACATTTTGATATGAAAGTAGAATATTTCAAAAATACTTTTTTCTTCCAGTTCACGTACTACAGTAGTACGGTATCATGTCATCTAAAAGAAAACACAGTTCTTCATGGGCACATTTCACTGAAGATACATCAGAGAGGAAGAGAGCAAAATGTAAGTACTGTTCGACGTTCATCAGTATTGCAGGTGTTCGGAATATAATTATATCATCCTGTATTCTTAGTGATATGATTGTTAGGACATTGATGTTTATGTCAGAAATAATAAAGTTGTCAATGAAGTTATATCACATTGATTTATTATTATAATTATTTCTAATACATATTGAGTATTAAACATGGCGCAGTCGAGTGAACAATAAATTTAAATTGTTGGCTTGAGCGGTGGAGATAAGTTTGGTGACATATTTTTCGAAAAGTTGTTCAAATGTCTAACTTGGGAGGAGCACAGGTAAAGCTACCGCCTGATTTTGATCTGCAAGGCAGGAATGCTGCAAATGAATGGATATTCTGGAAAACAGCATTCGAAGATTATCTTGTAGCTACAGGGCAGCATGAATCTGCTGACCGGGTGAAAATATCTATCCTCAGAAATTTGATGGGAACTGAAGCTGCAAAAATAATATCAACTTTCGCCATTCCACAAGATCACAATGGAGATTATAGTTATTTGATGCAAGAAATTGGAAAATATGTGAATCCACGGATGAATGAAGTTTATGAGAGGTATAATTTTCTGAAGAGGACACAGAAGGAAGGTGAATCTTTCAAAAGTTTTCTCACTGATTGCAAGAAATTGATTAAAACATGCAATTACAACGTTGTGGATCCAGGAGAATCTGCAGAAGAAAAAGCACTCAGAGATAAAATTTTGATGGGAATAAGAGACTCCAATACCCGAGAAGCTCTGTTACGGGTCGAAAAATTAACTTTGGAAAAAACAGTGAACTTCTGTATTACTAGCGAGCAGTGTAAAAGTCAGAATGAACAATTCGAGCAACGAGAGGAAGATACATCAGAAGTTAACGCTGTGAGGAAGAAGAATAGAACAGTGGGTAAGACTGAAAGGAGTCGTAGATCTGAAAACAATAGTATTCGCGATCACTTCAAATGTAGCCGTTGTCAGACTATGCATGGTCCCAGAGAATGTCCAGCGTATGGTCAAAA
This sequence comes from Phaedon cochleariae, assembly GCA_918026855.4. Lineage (NCBI taxonomy): Eukaryota > Metazoa > Arthropoda > Insecta > Coleoptera > Chrysomelidae > Phaedon > Phaedon cochleariae. Next base: position 10,071,141 of record OU896717.1, read on the forward strand.
ATGTAAAAGATGCGGATTACTGAATCATTTCGAAATATCATGTCGGGTTAAAAATGTAAAAAATGTAGATCAACAGTCAGAATCTGACAGCTCTGATGACAGTATATTCGTCCAAAGTATAGAAAATATCCGTTCAAATAATTCAACTTGTACACAGGGTCTCTGGGATGAGATTATTCAGGTTGAAAATAGAAGAATGCACGTAAAGATAGATACTGGAGCTGACGTTAGTGTCATGCCTTTGAGAATTTTCAAAAAGGTAAATAATAGTTTCAATGTTAGGTCTACAAACTATATTCTGAAAGGTTTTGAAGGTTCTGTGGCAAAACCGATTGGTATTGTGAATTTATGCTGCAAATATAAAAGCACATCTATATATGAAGATTTTATGATCGTAGATGGAGCGAATCAAGTCCTATTAGGTGGGAAAGCATGTTTGAATATGAAACTGATCAAAAGGGTGAATATCATTGGAAAAAATATCGATAACAGAAAAGAAGTTTTCATAAAACAAAATGCTGATGTTTTCGAAGGCTCAGGTCAGTTTCCAGGTAAGTATAAGATAACTACTGTCGAGAATTTTGAAAGTGTCAGTTACCCTCCTGTACGAATACCTCTTGCTATTAGACAACCATTGAAAGATGAATTAGATAGATTAGTTAAAAGAAAAGCTTTGGTTAAAGTAAATGATATTGATCCTTGTGCAAGTATTAATCGCATGGTCATCACGGAAAAGGCAAACGGTAAAATAAGGTTGTGTCTTGATCCATCTGACTTGAACAAACAAATTATAAGAAAACCAATTTTGTCAAAAATACCACAAGAAATTAGTAAAAGTCTGGTAGGTAAAAAATTTTTCTCCGTTTTCGATTTGTCTGAGGGATATCATCAGTTACGACTAACAGAGGGATCATCTTGGAAATGTTGTTTCGCAACTCCTTTTGGAATTTATAGATATGTAGTTTTACCATATGGGTTATCCAACTCTCAAGATCTGTTCCACGAACAGGTAGATAGGCATTTTGGGAACATTAAAAATGTAGAAATATGTCATGATGACATGATTATATCAGGCAGAACAGAACTAGAACATGATAGGGCAGTAAATGAGGTTATCGAGACAGCTAGAAAAATCAATGCACGGTTTAATAAAGAAAAAGTCCAATATAAACAAAAACAAGTTAAATTTATGGGACAAATCTTTTCGTATAAGGGAATGGAAGTTGACCCAGATCGCATTGAGTCATTGGTCAAGTTGAAAACCCCGAAAGATAAAAAAGAATTGCAACGCATCATCGGTTCTTTCAATTACGTCAGACAGTATATACCTGATATGACTAAATATATGCAACCGTTATTTCAGCTCTTGAAGAAAAATGTTGAGTGGCAGTGGCTTCCATCTCACGATAAAGCTTTTGATGACATAAAAAATATTATTACTAAACCCCCCGCCCTTGTACCGTTTGACCCTGATAAGAAAATCATTCTGCAATGTGATGCATCAAAAAGTTCAATAGGATGCTGTTTATTTCAAGTCTATGAGAATCAATCGCTAAGGTTAGTATCTTGCGCTTCTCGTACAATGAATGATGCAGAAATCAATTACAGTCAAACAGAGAAGGAAATGCTGGCAATATATTTTGCAACTACGAAATTTCACAATTATATTTATAGTCATGAGATAGATGTTCAATCGGATCATAAACCAATTGTATCAATTATGAAAAAATCAATTTGCAAAATAGGTTCAGTCAGGCTACAGCGTCTCAGACTTAAACTATTAAAATATTCGCTGAACGTGTACTATGTTCCTGGTAAAAAGATTCACTTTGCTGACATGTTATCGAGATCAAGTTTAGAGTATACTACTCGTGATCTTGACATGTTAGAAATGGTCCATTCAGTTTCGAGGCATCTACCTATGAGCGAAGAACGAAAATCACAATTCAGAGAAGAAACTGCTAACGACACAGTTTTGTCTACTATCGCAAAATATTATCACACTGGATGGCCCAAAGAAAATGAAATTTCGAAAAATTCAAAACCGTTTTATAAAATGAAAGATGATATATTTGTAGAAGCAGGGATTGTATTTCTCAACCATAAAATAATTGTACCTCATAATCTCAAGAAGTTTGTTATTGAATTACTACACCAAGGACACATTGGTATCAGTAAAACAATAAATAAGGCAAGACAACTATTTTTTTGGCCTCATATGTCAAATGACATTACTACATATATCCAAAAGTGTCGTACTTGTGAAAAATATATGCCTAATAATTTCAAAGAACCATTATTACCTCACCCTGTACCAAACTTACCTTTCAATCAAGTAGGTGCGGATATATTAGAGTTTGGTGGAAAATCGTACCTAGTTTTGATTGATTATTTTTCACATTGGATTACGTTATCTCCTTTGACTGACAAAACTTCAAGAAGTGTTATATATTCAATGCAAGACACGTTCACTAAATTCGGATATCCACAAGTACTTGTAGCTGACAATCTTCCATTCATTTCATGTGAATGTAAAGATTATTATAAAATGAAAGATATCACTATTAGCACTTGCGCACCACATCATCACCAGAGCAATGGCATGGCTGAAAAGGCAGTTGGAATTTGTAAACAAATTCTTAGAAAATGCCATGATGATGACAAGGACTACAGAGAAGCTGTGTTGGAGTATAATAATACTCCAATAATCAACTTAAACGCATCACCAGCGCAAATAGTGCAAAGTAGGAGGTTGAGAACTAATTTGCCACTAACACATAAGAAATTGACACCAAAAGTTAAAAAGCATATTTATGAAAAATTACAAGAACAAAAATTAGCTCAAAAAGAGAGATATGATGAACGTGCACGTAGATCACCTATTGATTATGAAAAAGGAGATGATGTAGTGATAAAAACGAATAAAGAAAAGTATTGGCAAAAGGGGACCATTCTTGAAAAAGCGAATGAACCGAGATCATATTGGGTTCGGAAACACAGTAATAATAAGATAGTGCGCAGAAATATAATTCACATAAAGCCATCTAGAACCAAGCCCAGTTATCAGGATAGGGAACAACTACCACCTGAATTAGATTTTGACCATTTATCCGACCATGGTAACGTTCCTCGGAACATTCAGGACAATTTTCGGAATGTAGTTCGTACACCATTGCATGACGATAATGACACTCCAGTACCTAACTTAGAGAATCAAAGAGTATCTAGATTCGGTAGAAGAATCAGGTCTCCCAGACGCCTTAATCTTTGAGCTAGTTTGTTATAATGATTTCTCAAAAAGGAAGGTGTTCGGAATATAATTATATCATCCTGTATTCTTAGTGATATGATTGTTAGGACATTGATGTCTATGTCAGAAATAATAAAGTTGTCAATGAAGTTATATCACATTGATTTATTATTATAATTATTTCTAATAAATATTGAGTATTAAACAGCAGGAGGGTCGTTTGGAAACTTGAATCGGCATATGAAAACGAAACATCCTCTGATTCCACTGACTATCGAAAGGCAATCACCGGTGGATGTACCTGATTCGAATTCACCCCAATCGAATAGAATTTCGAAATCTCCATCGGAAGCATCACTACCTGCTGCACTTCCTCAATCGTCAATTACACAATATATTCGCAAACCACCACCAATTCGAAGAGTTGAGAAAATTGATAGACAAGTGGTCAAAATGGTTGCTAAAGGTCATCATGCTCTTCGAATTGTTGATGAAATAGAAATGAGAACATTAATCGAGATGGTATCACATTGTCCAGGCTATCAACTTCCCTCGAGAAAAACGTTGTCAACGAATTTGATGGTCAATATTTATAACGAGGTGATGTTGGATGTGAAAAAAAAAATTCAAGATGCTCCTGCATTATCTCTCACTACTGATGGTTGGACCTCCAGTAATAATGAGAGCTATATTGCAGTAACAGCGCACTTCATAGATGCCGACACTAAACTCTGTTCAGCTTTGCTTACTTGTATAGCTTATAATGAAAGGCATACAAGCCAAAACTTATGTAAGTTTTTAAAAGATGTCATGGTAGAATGGAATATTTCTCATAAAGTTGCTGCTGTCGTTAGTGACAATGCCGCAAATATAATTAATGCTGTCAGAATTGGTGAATGGAGGTCAGTCGGATGTTTTGCTCACCTTTTAAATCTTGTTGTCCAAGACGCTATCAAGGACATTTCAGATGTTTTATCCCAAGTAAAAAGTGTAGTTGAGTATTTCAATCGCAGCACACAAGGGTTGAAAAAATTAACAGCGACACAACAGCAAATGAGTTTGCCTGTTCTAAAACTAAAGCAGGACGTACCAACTCGTTGGAATTCAACATACGACATGCTTGAGCGAATAGTGCAGGTAAAGGATGCTGTAATTGCAACCGTTGCACTTTTACGCTCTGATTTGAGCATAAAAGAAGATAGTTGGGAAATAATAGAAGGAGTTTTGCCTTTACTTAAACCATTTTATGAAGTCACCGTAGAAATAAGTGCTGAGAAAAATATCACCTTGTCGAAAGTAATTGTATTGAATAACTTAATTCAGAGTTTTCTACAAAAACATAGTTCTCAAAATGATAAAGTAGTAAGTGTACAGTCAGCTCTGAAAAGAGGAATGGAGAACCGCTTCAAAGATTTAGAGAACAATGTTCTGTACGCTGAATGTACAGTTCTGGATCCAAGATTTAAACAAAAAGGGTTCAGAAACCAGAGAGCTTATGACTCGATAATACATGGGCTCAGAAATAAAATTGGCAGGGTACAATTACCTCAAAGAGAAGACCATCAAGCCTCAACAAGTACTACAGCCCAAGACCCTACATCATCAAATTCAGCAGATACTACAGAAAAAATAAAGTTTAGTATTTGGGAGGAGTACGACGATGATATAAAAAAAACCATCAGACCAGATAACAAAACTGCGGCTGGTATTCGTGAACTAGATAAATACCTAAATGAAGAATACCTTGACAGAAAAAAAGATCCACTTCAGTGGTGGCAAGAGCGCCGCCACATATATCCTCATTTGTATGCATATGTTTTGAAAAGGTTTTGCATTGTTGCAACATCCGTTCCTTGTGAACGTGTGTTCTCTGCAACAGGACAAATTATTCGACAACGTAGAACATTATTGAAACCAAACAAAGTTTCAAAATTAATTTTTCTGCATCATAATATGTAGGTGAACATTTTCATATAAATTAGAAAGTACAGGGTCTCTATAAATGATCGTAGCATCGTATAGTGACCGTTGAACTAGTGCCTCTCTCCTCTTATGAAGATCGAACTATACATTGAAACGACCGATTCAATGCTCGTAAAAAACATAAGCAGAGAGCGGCACTATTTCAACAGTTATTACGATGCTACGATCATTTATAGAAACCCTGTACCAAAAAGCTATATCGATGATAGTGAATGATATAATATTCATCAGTGGTTTTGTTTTTTTTTTAAATAAATTTTTCTCTATCTTCGTGATCAGGGCACAAGCATAAAACTTTTTATTTTCTATTTTATCGATATATAGATATTTTTTTTTGTTAGTCAATGCCGAACGCTATTGTGATATAGGTAGCTACGTTCAAGACTGGTAGGTTTAAGATATATCTGAATGTTGTACGATCTCAAATGTTTTGTTTTTTATATTTTTTTCAAATATTTTAAACCAATAAAAATTTAAATAATATATAACTCTCGAGTCGTCATGAACCAAACTGTTAGGTACAGTAGCCTACAAAATAGCCATCATTTATCAATATTTAATCAATTTTTGACTTCCTTTCCCTTCCTATTCCTGATTTTCAAACACCGCAATCGTAAAACTAGCTATTGTACACTTGTACAGGGAACGCAAACCGTAGGTACAATATTTGCAGTTTGCACAATAATTTTCAATCCCCGATCCGGTAAAAATACGGTGTGGCTTGAGGCTGTGAAAAACACGGGACACGGCAGCTAGACATTTCCGTTCTCGCTCCCGAGTCTGATCTATCTCTACTCTCTAGTATCTCTACGCTGCGGTCGTTACGTGTCTGCGCGGCGATCGGCGAACGAAACGAACTAATGAACTAGAAGAGTGAACTAGTTCGCCAATGGAGAACGAACTAAATTGAGCGATCTCTGAAGTGAACTAAAATGCCCAACACTACTGAGAAGGTACCCAGGACTGATGGATTATGGATTATGGAGATTTCAATAAAACCACTGTAATTTTCTGGAAATATTTGGTAGTGGCTACATTACAGTAAGACTGGTGACTTACCTACTGTAAGTAGATTTTTCATATGAATTTCAATCGTCAACGTGATGAGAAGAGGAGCCTCCACGTCTGATTAGTATTTATGATACTTCAAGTTCATTATTACTCTCTCCTTTTGTGAGAAACGGAATATCAGCGCTGATAGTTCATTTCATAGGGCCTTGTATCTTTTTCTAAATTCATAACACACCTTTAGGACATTTATTCATTTCATTTGCCACTGAAAAGCCACAGTGAGGCTTAATTTGAGATTTCTAGTAATACTAACCAACATTAACTAAAGTCAGATTGTTCAAGGAACAACTGTTGCAATTATTCATAAGCTCACTAATAAATTCAGAGATAAGTACTAGTAATATTGTAGGCTTTAAGGGTGATGGTTCCCATTTAAAGTTCACTTGAATATTGTTACTGTTTGTAAGCAAATGTAACTATTATTGCTGAGTATCTATTTATTATATGCATGGTTCCGGAACAACTCCTGTTGCATTGATATTTTTGTTTTGTCCCCTCCCTACTCCTTTCCCAGTTTATACTGGGTGGCGCCCACACTATCTTGTTTTGATAGTTCATGAAATTGAAAATAATAAATTAAAACTTGACTTAGTCGAATCCACGACCACTCGCCTGACTCATGAGCTGTCGAGCATTGGGACCATAATTTCTATTCTGTGAAGTAACGTCACATACTATCGCAAATTCATTAGGTATTTCGCGATAATCGCTAGACCATTACATGAGGCGACGAAAAAATCAGGATTCCTGTGGGAAGATCCGCAACAGCGTGCATTCGAAATGCTAAAGGATATATTAACATCGGCACCAGTACTTCAGCACTTCAACCCAGACAAAGGTTGTGAGTTGAGAGTAGAAGCAAGTAGATTAGAAATTGGGGCGATACTTCTGCAAGACAGAACGGAGGACAACTACCCACATCCAGTGGCGTACATAAGTAAGAGATTAACGAAAGGCAAAAAAAAATTATACTATCACAGAATTGGAAGCACTGAGCGCAATTTGGGCCCTAGGATATCTCAGACACCTCCTGAAAGACCAGTTGAGATAATCACAGATCACCATGCACTATGCTGGAAAAAATCATTAAGACGAACGATGTCGCTACGGTTAACAAACTGTAATAAAAATAAATAAGAATCCAACATCTCGAAACCGATGTAGAATTCTCTTGTTTCTTCGCGTTGACGATGTTAGCATTATAAAAATTTTCAACAGGTGTCGCTTCAAATACCAATAGCGCCCTGATACCTAATTATTTCCACATTTATGAAATTATGCAAATGAGTTTTCAATCTAATATAATCCTAAATTACATTCGATTTGATTGAGTGTCGAATTTTCGGATGTTCCTTCCATTTTGGGTTCAAATCCGAAGCGCATTCTTTCCACGAACCTGTATTTACTTCTTTATGGGCTTTGTTTTTTATCGCGGAAGACACCGATCGAGCGACCGGTTAGTTAGGAGATATATATTATGTTATGAAGCTTGAAGTAAGTGTGATTATTGTATAGGCACTGAGGCACTATTACGGCAAGTAAAGAATACTTTACAGGGTTGGTCTAGGCGTGGCTGATGGTAGCTCCTTGAAATATTTTTTTTATCTTTCGGAACGCTCGAAAGGAAATCCCTAATATGTTCAAGGAAGAGCGCACGTGCATAGGGTAGAAAGGGAGAGAAGGTAGGAAATGGAAATTGCTTTGAATCTCTGGATATGAAGAATAATCGTAGATATGATATAACATAAGTAGATAGGATCATCAAATACCTTTTTGACATATAATAGAAAGTTCGATTATTCAGTGTATTATTTAAAATTGAACAAAAAATATTTAATATTATTATTATTCAATATATGTATCATTATTTCGAAATTCTGATATTCAATAAATATTATTTTTGATATCAAGGTCGAGAGAGACATCTGAACTCCAACCCATAAACATATCTTCTTACCGTATTTCACATGTCGATATGAGTGAAGAAATTACAATATTTTCCTAGAGATGCTGTGAGAGCAGTAAGATCAAGTCGCTTGAGCTTCGAGGATGCAGCAAATACATACAATGTACCCCGTACAACATTATTTCGAAGAGCCAAAAAAGACTGCGATGATGAAGAGGCTTCAACAAAACGTTTAGGAAGATTTTCAAGATGTTTCACATTACAACAAGAAAGAGAGCTTGTTGATCATTGTCTATTTATGGAATCCCGATATTTTGGGCTGAGGATTTCTGATTTGAGGCATCTGGCATATCAATTTGCTATGAGTAATGATAAAGTCAATCCGTTCAATAATGAGAAAGGAAAGGCTGGAAAAGATTGGGTTTTATCCTTCTTGAAACGAAACAAAGAGCTTTCTCTCCGTACTCCTGAGAAGATCTCTATTGCTAGGGCTACGGCGTTCAACAGGCATGATGTTTCAAATTTTTTTGTGCTGCTTATTGAACTATACGATCGCCATAAATTCACAGCTAGCCAGATTTACAATGTGAACGAATCAGGCATCACTACAGTACCAAATTAACCATCGAAAGTTATCGCTACCAAGGGCAAAAAGCAAAAAGGAACACTAAGTTCTAGATAATTTGGAATTATTGGGAGGAACACCGCCCGACACGAAACTTGTATGCCATCCTTCAGGATGAATACTGAAATATTTTGCCCAACACGGTTCAATCATTTCTTGAGACATACCAAACCAAGTGCCAATCAGCCAATCCTTCTTATTCTGGATGGGCATGCGAGTCACACAAAAAATATTATTTTATTAGAAGAAGCTAGAAGACATCATGTGCATATCCTTTTTTTACCGCCTCACACCTCTCATCGACTCCAGCCACTCGATGTTTCATTCATGTTTCCCCTCAGTACTTTTTATACTCAGGAGTGTGAACTTTGGTTGAGAAATCACCCAGGGAGACCTATAACCATAAGACAAGTCGGTCAGTTGTTCGGAAACGCATACCTGAGGGCGTCCACTGCTAAGAATGCCATGAGCGGATTCGAAAAAACAGGAATTTGGCCACTTAATCCTCATATTTTTCCAGAAGAAGCGTATGCAGCAAGTGAAACAACCAATAGGTAGGCGACTATTATATTAACGATAAATGAACGGTAAAAATTTCACAAATACATTTTCTTACAGACCTGCTCCCACAAACAACGAACCGACAACTGACGATGATGACATCCCCCTAGTATTGTTGAAAAGAACTGCTGAACATGAAAATAAAGGAGGAGCTACTCCTTCCTGCAGCAAAGGCGTTGAACAATCAAATAAAGAAGCCCCTTCCTGCTCCTACACCAAAGATGTCGTCTTACATGCAGTTCCATCATGTTCTTCGAAAGTGGTGGTGGAAGCAATTCCTGGTTGCTCTTCGGAATTACTTCCAGCTATCGTTGAGGAAATACCATCAACTAGCAACAGAATGTGCACTCCTAGTGACATTATACCTGTGCCTCAGATAAAGACGAATCAGGAACGCAAAATATCTAGGAACAGAGGCAAAACTGCAGTGTTTACCTGGAGCCCATATCTTAAGGAACTGAAAGAAAAAAATGATGTGACTCCCAAAAAGTCGATTAAAACTATTAAAAGGAACGTTTTCACACGCAAAAATAAGGATACACCAGAAATTGAACAAAATCAACGCAAAAAGTTGAAACATGATATGACAAGTAAAGAAAATATAACTAATGATGATGATGATGATACGGAATGTATTTTGTGTGGAGGAGAATACCTTAGATCTTCTTCAGGTGAACCCTGGATATCCTGCAGCCGCTGCAAAGGATGGGCTCATGAAAAATGCACCGCACATGATCGCTCCTCTGATAAACTTTATATATGCGACCTTTGCGCATAAATGTTGTATCATGGACTTTTTTAAACTTGTTTTTATATTGATTGAAGACATATTCCACTTTGCCCCATATAGTGTGGTGGTAGTGGAACAGAATTAAAATTATTTTGAAAAAATCATTTCGACAAAAACCTTGTAACTAGAGATTCCAAATCAATGTCATTTATCGACAACATCACCATCTTTCGATTGACACTAATTTTGCACCTTTTTGACAAAGAATGAGATTATGAGCTCAAAAAACAAAAAAATCATTCCGCTTTGCCCCACTCTCCCCTACTCATAATAATCGTATTTTACAAGTTGCAAAATATGTTGGTTCGCTCAGAATGTGATACACAATTGTCCAATTCAGACCAAGGTAGATACAGTGTGTCCCTCTATGAGCAGCACCACCTTCGTATTTTCTTATACACTGACCGATTTCAAGAATTTTTCTTTCAACATGTACTACTCAATGATATCTACATTCCTGAATATTGAACTCTCTCATTCCTTTTGAACACAGCCACCTATATATGATTAATTAAAAATGAAGGAAATCAGTAAGTAATATCAGGATTTTTTTTTGCAGAAATCTGACTCTACTTAACGTTTTGAGAACTCTCTAAAATACATGTGGTCAAATTTCCACAATGATATCATATACAGGGCATTATTTATTATTAATAAACGTTCGATGTTCCACATAAGATCAGAAAAAATGTAATAATTTCATGATTCCTTTCAAATACCAATTGAACACATATTTTATACTATTTCTGATCATATACAGTGTGTTGTTCATACTAGGAATCAATTATTTCTCAAATTCAGTGATAAATTCATGGATACTTCAATTTGATTTGTACGGGAATTTCGTATTTCCTCTGATCATATTCTGATCATTTGAAGTATGTTATGGAAATCGCGTGATTCGAATGGATTAATTTTATAGGTACTCTCTAAAACAAAAATTATTGTAAACCCCTAAACACCCCATGTGTTATTATTATTTAATATTTCAGTATTTTTAATTTCCATTGTTTCCAATAAATTTATGAATTCTTCTCGGTTCGCCAGTAAACGGGGACGAAAAGGTCATGAAATAACATATTTTCATCATTTTTATTAGAGCTCTTACTACGTGCTAACTATATAATAAATATTCTCTTCGAACTTGGAATCGTGCTTGGAAACAGACTACAGAAATCACCACTTCAGTTACATATAAAACGACGTACCTACTAGGAATACTGCAATACTATTTTTGATATAATCCTATATTTCCGCCCTCATACGAATATTATCTACAAATGCAATAATGGCTTGAACCGGCTCTGATTACAGTACCTAATGCCCTGGTCCTCCTAACGTGTCCTAACACCACCGACGAATCCTTTTGGCGCTTTCCCAACCACAATATTTATTTATCACTGTTGCCAAACCTGCTATAATTATACTGTCTATAATCATAAATTTGATGTTACAAGTGCTAGCTGGTTTATTATTGAAACTCTAATAAAATGATCTAATCCTTCGTTTGCATGAAATGTGATTTATATAGGAACCTATATAGGTATTTTACTTCATTCTTTGGGATTTTCTCTCCTCGTTTCTATAAAATGAAAATCTTCGTATTATTTCAATATATTTGTAGAATCAAGTAAAATGAATGTACTACTTCCTCGATTAACCTACAGAGGAAACTGAAAATCATGACCAACTGACATGTTGACAGTTAAAAAACGGAAAAAAAGTCTAGGAAAATGTTGAAATATTATATATAACATAACCATTCCAAAATTTGCACAATGGGAATTATATCTGTAAATGGTGAAATTCGAGATGGGTTAGCTAGTACGATTATTTTTAAATGCAACGCTTGCAATAGTACAATGAGTTTCAGAACAGAGAATCCCAAACGACAAAAATCTGTGATAAATGTCGGAGCCGAATATGGGTAACATTGGCTTCAGTACTTATGAGCGAACTTCTCAGTTCGATGAATGTGCCAACAATGTCTAAAAGATTATTTCATGCATGGAAAATGAACTGGAAAAGGTAAACTCATACAACCCTACAAATTATGTGAGTTAGTCTTGATTATCAATATTTTAGGAATGGGAAGCGTCATTATTACGATCCATGAAATCCGCTGGTGAAATAGAAAAGAGAATACTGGAGAACTGCTCTTTGTGGGGGTACGGAACAAATATTGCACGATTTGTGCCAGATCTGAAAATGCTGGAAAATCTATGAAGGAACATGTATGCTACAAAAATTGGTCCGGATCTGCATCAGCAATTAAGGCGGATATGGTTGTTGATGGTTTCAACCAGAGTGAGGAAATGCATGGAGTTCGCTACCTCAAATTCATTGGTGATGGAGATTCGAGTGTATTTTCGAAAATTCAGCATTCTGTGAGATATGGCAAAGAAGTTCGAAAGATCGAATGCACGAACCATGCTCTTGAAAATTATGGTAAACGCCTCAGAACCATGAAAGAAGATACACAAATTAATCATAAAAGACGCAAACTTTTGACAAATTTGAAAATCCAAGCTCTGACAAAACGAGCTAAAACGTCTATATATGAACATGCCAAAAATGCCATCCATAACGTTGATCTCCTTCGATCCGATTTGAGGAATGGATTGCATCATGTTTATGGTGATCACTCTAATTGCCGTGAAGGTATATGCAACACCGTTGGCGACATGACCAATATCATAATACCAGAGTTGAAGTCTAGTACAATCTATAATCACCTGAATGGTAAGTAATGAATCTTTGATAACCAAAGTATGATCTACTTTATGAAACTTACTACGTTATTGTATGAAAAATAAAAACACTATTTACAATTATTTCTCAAGGCTGTTACTGTTCATTCAATATTTCAGGTGCTTTGGATCTACTTGTTAGGAGAGCTCATTTATTGATAGATATCGAAAATAACATTCGTGCTGAAAGATTGATGAATATCGTATGCAGGTTCAATCAAGGCGAAAGATTAAACCTAATTCGGAGAGGTTCATATCAGAGGCGAGTACATTAATTTGTCTGGGTTACGTCATAATGAGAAATTCAACTGGCACTCTGACCCTTATGAGAGTTTCATGGAGCATAGTCCTGATGAACATTTCACGAGATTCATTAGTAGAAATTGTCGACAACAAGAGTTGAGATGCCGTAAAAGATTACTAACAACATGTAGTAATGATTCTGATGTACTAAAGAAAAAATCAAAACAAATTCAAACTCGAAGCTGAGCGTCAATACGGACTATGGGCCTCATGCTGATGATATGCAATTGATTGACAAAACATTGTTGGCAAAAGAAGTAGATGTGATTCTAAAAAGATTACAGATGATATTAAATGAGAAAGTTGCAAAAATAATCTCATTGTTCAATCATTTCAGTGGTAATAGTTTTTCATTATCTATATGGTTTACCCTCTCAATTTCAGGTTTCTGATTCAGAAAGAGATCGGATACAAATTGAATCAGTAGGACAATTTTGAAACGCCATTTTTGAGAGTGAACGAAAACTTCGATTGACTGCATCATTATTTGGTAAAGTTATCAAGAGGAGATCATACACTCCCTGTCACAATATAGTGAAAGAATGCCTAAGAGCTTCTCAATTTTGGTCAGAAGCTACGGAGTATGGCATAGCAAAGGAAAAAGTTGCAATTGGCATTTTTGAGAATCTTAAAAAATTGAAGGTTCAGCACTCTGGTTTGTGGGTGGATCTTCAGTATGGATTTTTAGGGGCATCTCCAGATGGTAAAAATTGATCAAATCAGATAAATACATATTTCAATTATAAAATTTCACTTTAGGAATTGTCATGGAAGAAGATTCTATTGTAGGAGTAAAATATGCTTTCTCAGCTGCTGAATTAGAACTGAAAACATAAACAATTAGGGAAGTCGTAGATGCAAAGAAAAGTAGAATATGTTTAGACGAATATGATAACCAGATAAGATTGAAAAGAAATCACAATTATTTTTATCAGGTAGGATTGTAAAACTTATTTTTTTGGAGTCTTTTGAAAATGTTATTTTTCATTTCAGATTCAAGGACAACTTAACATCAGCCAAAAATCAAAATGTTATTTCATTCTTTACATCAAGGATACTATCGACTTATTTGTGGAGGAAATTGAGAGAGATGCTATTTTTTATGTAACTTGGTTTTCTTCATGATGATTCATTCCAGGATATTTGGGTTACTATCTGGATCATCATTTGAGTCATCAATGAAAAAAACAAAGGTCTTTGAAAATAATGTATGGAGTAAGTATATAATCTGAAAAATCTATGTTCATTCATGAATAATTTTTTTATGTAACTTGGTTTTTTTCATGATGATTTATTCCAGGATATTTGGGATACTATCTGGATCATCATTTGAGGATATTTACAATGAAAAAAACGAAGGTCTTTGAAAATAATGTATGGAGTAAGTATATGATCTGACAAATCTATGTTCATTCATAAATAATTTTTTTATGTAACTTGTTTTTTTTTTCATGATGATTTATTCCAGGATATTTGGGATACTATCTGGATCAACATTTGAGGATATTCATCAATGAAAAAAACGAAGGTATTTGAAAATAATGTATGGAGTAAGTATACCTATGTCATCTGGAAAATCTATGTTCATTCATAAATTGATTTTTTATGTAACTTGGTTTCTTTAATGATGAATAATTCCAGGATATCTGGGATACTACCTGGATCATCATTTGAAGATAATCAACAATGAAAAAACAAAGGTCTTCGAAGATAATGTATGTAGTAAGTATATGTCATCTGAAAAATAAATGTTCATTCAAAAATTGATTTTTTATGTAACTTGGTTTTTTTTGTAATGATTAATTCCAGAATATTTGAGCCACTATCTAGATCATCAATTCATCAATGAAAAAAACAAAGGTATCTGAAAATAATGTATGGAGTAAGTATATATGCCATCTGAAAAATCTATCCTGGAGAAGCATCAATTCCTGCTATCCGCAGAGCAGTCTTCACCCAACCAGCTATTAAGGTACGTGACGCAGGTCCCACTTTTCCCCTAGTTGTCACAAATAAGGCATCAGTTGGTTCCTGATGTCCTCTTTGGCATCCTGACAAATCTAAAAGTCTACGTATCCAATATACGGAATTGAAAGTTCCATTTTTGTTTTCGAGCAGTTTCCAACCTGACTGCTGATAATTAAAGTTGTCCGACTTGGAGCCGAATTTTGGCCAGAAAACAACGTGATCTCTGGCATCCTGAAAATGATCTGCATCTACTAATAAGAGCGTTAAATCTTGTACTCTTCTTCCAGATGATAAAAGTAAGAGAAGTGCAACGTGCCTAGATACTTCGAACAGGCTTTGCCCATTAGGGGGATTTCCCTCCAACCAGAAAATCAAGTCGCTCACATTCTATATGATCTTCCTTTCAGGTCGACGACAACCAATTGCTTTCAGGAAACCGCGAACTAGTGGGTGAGAAGTTAGTTCCGGTCTCTTAGACGGGTTGGCAAATGTGCATATTACTGATTCACGGACACAAATAGTACTGTAAGAAAGATTCTTCACCCTGAATAAATGTGACAGGTATCGTGCAAGGTCCTTGGGTGCCGGATCATTCGGAGGAATTTCTAATCTTCTCGCCCAAATCACCCATTTTTCCCATGGAGGCATATAAGTTCTGAGAGTAGATTTTATCCAGGCAGATTCCAAAAGCTTGCAATCTTCGGGGTCCCATCCACTCACGAGATCACTCCACCCCGTATTTTCCAGGCCTCCAAATGAAGCAGTTGCACCTGTGGTGGTGGGAGATTGGTGTTCATGTCTCTCAGGTGATGCTCCAGATCGTGAATGAACAAGGGAGGGCATATCGCTCGGGACTTCAGGTCTGGTCTCCAGTATACTTTGTCCCACCGCGGAGCAATTAGGATGTAAAATCCTGTCGCACTGTTCAGATGTTGCAGTACCTGAGAAATTAATGTTGGAGGAGGTAAAATCCACGCTATTTGATTTGTCCATTGTCTGCTGAATGCATCCACATATTCTGCTTTTTGATCTGTCGCATCCATTGACACATATTTGGGAACCACTGCTGATACGCTGGAAGCGAATAGATCGATTTCCGGCACTCCCCATATCTTGAAGATTTGGTCTGTTATCGTTTGTGGAAGATGCCACTCTGGAAGAGACTTTTGACGAGACAGATTGTCTGCTATCTCGTTGTATATGCTTGGAATGTATCTATCTGGCTGTTAAGTGAATTTTCGATTCCTCGGCCATCAGCAAAAGTTTCTCTACGTCCTTTAACAGAGTTGCTGATCTCGTGCCTCCTAGGTTTCTTATGTATGAGACCACGGTTATGTTGTCTGATTGAATCATCTGCTAAGATACTCCAAATTCCTTCTGACTGCTTTGCTGACTGCAAAAAGTTCTTTTCTGTTTATATGCCATGATTCTTGATCCTTTGACCATACCCCACTTAACAGGCGATTGTTCTGGTGCGCTCCCCAACCAGTATTGGATGCGTCTGTCGTTACGAATTCCTGACTTTTTCCGGTGAATATTCCTGAACAGCCCAACAGATGAGGAATATACCGCCTACAGAGACTCATCTCTTTGATGAGAAACAATTGGAAAGCTTTCAGGCAAAACATCCGAGTTCTTGCCTACCATCTTATAAATATAAAAGATCCACCCGAAACTCCTATCCTTCGAAGCAGAATGATAGAAGAAAAGGCAGAAGCTACAAAGAGAATAGCAAGAAAGTTGTATTCAGGGTGAGGTCTGACAAATCGACTTTCAAAAATCGGGTCATTCAAAAGACAAAAGTTACAGAAGACCATCGAACGAAAATTTTCGTCGCCCTTGAGGTGAATTCCTCTTGTCATCTGATAAAGAAGGATGTTCAAGCGGGTCAGTTGAGTTCCTATGCCAATCAGTGGGCTTCTCTAGGAGCTCCGCAAGGTTTAATCAAAATAATAAAAGGCTACTCCACTCCTTTTATGAAACCACCCTCCTTAGTGCCGTTGGATCCTCAAAAAATGTCTCATTTTTCCACAAAAGACAGCTACCACATGGATATAGAAATAGAAAAAATGTTTCACTCAAAAATTCTAAGATCAGCCACAGAAAGCTCGGGATTCCTCTCAACCATGTTTCTTGTTCCAAAATCAGACCAGAGCTACATACCAGTATTCAACTTGGAAAGTTTGAGCGAATTCCTTACTCCAAAGAAGTTTCGCTTGTTCAGCCATCACAAGACACCGAAGTTTCTACAAGAGGGAGATTTTCTGACGAAAATAAATCTTTCGCAAGCATATTTCCATGTTCCAGTGAAAAACTCTCATCAGAGATTTCTATCACTCATTTACCAGAACAGAGTCCTTTGCATGACCTGTCTTCCATTCGGTCTGGCAACAGCTCCTCGAGTATTTGCAACCCTCTCCAATTGGATAGCAAGCTACTTCCGATCACTGGGCATGAGAGTGATCGTCTACCTAGACGATTTTCTGTTTGCGGGTCAAGACAAGCATGCACTTCAAGTTCAAACCCTACAGGCCGTGAATATCCTAAAATTCTTAGGATAGCAATTGAATCCGGAGAAGTCTTTCATAGTTCCACAAAGAGAAATCGAGTTTCTGGGAATCCTTTGGAATCCACTTCAGAATACAAAAGCCCTGCACAAAATCAAGAAGGAAAGACTCCTATACGAATTAACGAGGTTGATTTCAGTACGACAATGGAACTGGAAAGCCTAAACATCGCCGCCTTCGTTGTTCCACTAGGAAGACTCCACAACCGGTGGATTCAGAGAGCCAGTCGCAAACTGCCAGAAGGAATATCAAAGGAAAAGTATTCGATTCCCAAGAAAGCGCTGAAGGAATTAGAATGGTGGGTAGAGGCGATTCAGCTCAGTTCAGGAATATTCACCGGAAAAAGTCAGGAATTCGTAACGACAGACGCATCCAATACTGGTTGGGGAACGCACCTGAACAATCGCCTATTATGTGGGGTATATTCAAAGGATCAAGAATCATGGCATATAAACAGAAAAGAACTTCTTGCAGTCAGCGAAGCAGTCAGAAGGAATTTGGAGTATCTGAGAGGAAAGGATGTTATGATTCAATCAGACAACATAACCGTGGTCTCATACATAAGAAACCTAGGAGGCACGAGATCAGCAACTCTGTTAAAGGACGTAGAGAAACTTTTGCTGATGGCCGAGGAATCGAAAATTCACTTAACAGCCAGATACAACGAGATATCAGACAATCTGTCTCGTATAAAGTCTCTTCCAGAGTGGCATCTTTCACAAACGATAGGGAGTGCCGGAAATCGATCTATTCGCTTCCAGCGTATCAGCAGTGGTTCCCAAATATGTGACAATGGATGCGACAGATCAAAAAGCAGAATATGTGGATGCATTCAGCAGACAATGGATGTGGATGCATTCAGCAGACAATGGACATATCAAATTATAATCGAGTAATATTAACCCGAATATCTAAAAATATCAAGCAGATATGTGATGTTGAATTCAGTTGCAAAACTTGCCAATTTGCAGTACATTTCAACAGCTGTTTGGTTACTTTCTTTCAATTGTATTCATAATTCAAAGATATTCTCTTCCTGATCCAATGGACATCTCAAAAATGAGTATTCTCCACACAGTCTACTTCTGCAGCCATCCACGACACAATACGTAATAGACATACTCATTAGGTATCTAATTCACTATTAGGCTATTATTCAGGACACTCGGTATAGCAAGATCGATGCGCTCACTCGATCCACTGTGCATGTAGCTGACTGAAGGTCGCCTACTGAAACCAACTGCGGTCTAGACAAGGAAAGGGGAAGGTAGCCGCGGCACATTCGGCGGCATTTCGGGGAGTGACGGAAGTGGTGTTACGTGTTATCTATTCTCAACGGTCGGCGCCAATGACAGGAGACCAGCAATTGAGCAAACTTCAGTTGGTTACGTTCAGTGACAGTGGGAAGTAGTTGTTGAAAGTCTCACGTTCATATTATATATTTGAAGTATCATTGTGGACTACTAGTGAACCTACCAGGATTATACCTGCATGAAATATTATTATTCACAACTGAATTGGATTGGCACTTTGTTTCTATAAGTCCTTATAGAACACCTGTTTCTCAAGAAAACAGTTATTTCAAAAGTACTAATTAGGTATGTATGTTGAATAGAATAGGATCGCAAATATGTTGATGTATACCTATTTGATTATCTAATTTTGGTGGTAATGAAAGATCGATATGCTCAGATTTTAAATGTGATAAGATCTGATGTGCGAGTAGCGTGCGATCTTAGCGGGTTAGAAGAGATGGTTCAAGTATATTAGCGATTTTTGTATTGAAGTGTTGCTTTTGCCATAGTAAACCACCAATAATTGGAACCCTTGGGGTGAAATTCACTAAATTAATTAAAGCATAATGATAAAATAATGTTTTCGTGAGAAGTTAAAAATCTTGTGGATGTCATGATCACGAAGTATTTGGAGTTTATGCAAAAGTAATATATTTTTCAGATCAAGAAAATAAGAATCTCGATATGGTTGAATTTTGCTTCGATAGTCAAGTGGAGACAACAATTTTTTCATCAACAGGGCAATTATTTTCATCCAATAGCTGTCTTTCAGGTGTGAGAAAAGTGGACAAGTAAAAAACAATATTTTCAGTGTTATCGCTGTTTTCTATCCCAATATCTTCATATGATTGGATTCCCTGTCATCGAGAACAGTTCAATATCAGATAATGTCATCAGCAAACTTCAGTCAATATCAGAATTCATACAAATGCAACAGCCAAAATTATAATAATTTTCTTCCACTTCACGTAGGTTCCCATGAGCGTTACTTGCTTGGTTACTTGTTACGGTTAATGCATAACCACATTGTAGTTTTCGGTACATCAATGTAGATGTAGGTTATAAACCATTTACTAGTCTTGTTAGGTAAAGAGTTATCAAAGATGATGGTTCCATCTTACGGCCATCTCACAATGTTTTCAGAGAATTATCCGAAGCTATGTCTGACTTTGGGTCAACAATTACACCTAAACACATTTACACAACTGTACAAAAAAATCGTCATGATCTTCATAACAATATTAAAATGACCTTTATGCCAAATTCCGAGAATGCAAACGAAAGTAATTGTGCTAACTATTCTGATACATATGATGAATGCCGAGATGGAAGCTACAACATATCATATTCCATCACCTGAAAGCGGCGTCACCCAGAAATTCAATCTCGTGAATTATGGGAAAAAATGGGCTGGTATCGAACCATCAAAAAAAGCACGAGGTAGACCTCTAAGATTGAGAAGGCAAAAATGGTCAAATCTAGTTGCTGACAAAATTTACGAGCAGCACAAAATTGCTTGCACTTTCTCATTCAAATATGCAAAATCAAATGAAAGTACTAGCGCGAAATATTACTATGTTACTATGACTGGCTGTGTTACAATAAACTAAGTTTGAACGTTGAAAAAACTGTCTACATGGTATTGCAACAAGTTGGAAAGAAACAAATAAATCCGCAAATAAAAATAAATGACTCTGTAATTAAGAAAGTTGAAGAATATAAATATCTAGGACTGATAATATCTGAAAATTTACTATGGGATGTGCATGTAAACAGTATTGTTGAAAAAGTGGCTCCAATGCTAGGAGCAATAAGAAGGTGTAATCATATGCTCAACAAAAATTCGAGATATCTCTTATACAATAGCTTTATTGAACCTCATTTGAGATATTTGGTCCCAAGACTGCAAAACAAATCGTAAAGACTATATTCTCTAGAAACTATCTTACACCAAGTGACATATTGTATAAAGACTATCCATTCCTGGAAGTTGAACAACTGAAAAATCTTGAGCAGGCTAAACTTATATATAAAATCAAGAATAAACTTATGAAAACAAGTGTAGAACTGAAGCAAACTAAAGACTATCACAGCTATAACTTGAGATCAACTGATATGTACAGAAACAAACTATTACGAACAAAAAAAGGTCAAAATTCTCGTATTTATCAAAGCATAAAAATGTATAATCTTATTCCAGAAACTGTATTTGAAGGAAGTGAGAAGGTATATCATAACCTCAAGAAGTATTATAGAAGTAGAAACAGTGTAGATGAGTAGGCACATATTGAATTTGAAGTGTTAAGGATTTTAGTTTAAGAAACATTGTTATCTATTATTCTGTTGTATTTAGGCCTTGTTGCCAGATCTTTGTTATCTGATTTGAGGTCAGAAAAAAAACGTAAAATTTTTAGGAAAATGGCATTAATGTGGTTCAAATTTGGATGGAATTGCTTTCAAAAAACCTTCAAAAAAGCAGGATGCAATTTTTTTCTGTAAACAAACAAATCTTGTTGATAGCAAGAGACGACAGCTTCGTGGCGAAAGAAGGCAGCAAGTTGCAAGTGAGTTAGTTGATTGTAGGAAACCTGCTAACCTTTGGCGCAATCAGCAGGCGCGTGATATGTCATTTAGTGACGATATTCCACCCACCTTGCCCAGCGCGAATGTTTTAAAAAAAGCAAAACAAGAAGAAATAGGTAAACGTTTGGGTTTGACAAGCACAGATCCTGTGAAGAATTTGCAGATTGTCAAACACACGACACACGAGGGGTCAATTCATGCTATTGGTACTGAACCCATCTCCTGCATTGGCTACCAGAACAGAGCATACTACATGAAGCTTGCCACCAAAGTAAAGGAATATTTTTCGATGCTGCTGATGCTACAGGTGGCGTACCTTTTAGAATTTCCCTTCTATTCGAAAACATCAAAACGAGAAATAAACCAAAATTTAAAAAATCGAAAAACATTTATTTGTACCAAAATATGCGGTAATGAACCTGATATTGACGAGTTCAAGAGTTGTCAGGTGTATCAGATGATTTCTGCTAGACATGATGCATCGTTTTCAACTTTTTTCTTTCATGAAATCATGAGATCTGGTGCCCCTAGACCGAAAATCATGGTGACCGACTTTGGAAAAGTTTCACTGATTGGAGTAGCAAGTGCACTTGCAAATTGCTCTGATCTGAAAAACTACATGAGCATATGTTACAAACTCATAGTTTTAGGTGCAGTAGTTGAACATCCTACTTGTTGTTTGCGCCTTGACGTCAGTCATTTCATTGCTCAAATAGCAAGGTGGAAATGTTTGCGAAATTTAAAATCTAAAGTTAGGCAGTTTAACCTTCGTGCCTTGGAGCATGTTTATTTGATGACTGATTTCAGCGAAATAGAAAAAGTATTGGGGTCTATATTGATAGTCGCTCTAAGTGAACACATCGGCACTGATAGGAATGGACAACAATATTCGTCGAATGAATATTTGAGTTATGTCGATTATATCATAAGAGGCACTCCAAATATCATTGAGCCCATAGAACCAAGCGAAAATGGAAATGACAATGATAGTGAAGAATTCTTCGAAATAGAATCGATTTTAGACTCTAATGATTCTACAGATAGTACTTGGATTGACCGGGCGAAATCATTATATAAAGAAGCTGAAAATAAAAAAAATTGCAAGTGATACCGTGGATGAGTATTTTTGACCTGAATCCGTTCAACATTCCGAATGCGGCAAAGATGTTACAGGAGTTGATGTATTATCTTCCTCTATGGACTGCAATTATGTACCCAACATTTGGAATTAACATCAATATTCCATCCTTATCTTCAGTGGAAGGACAGTTTTCGAAAATAAAAAATACGTGTTTTGATCAGTTACCGTTAAGAGTTGACAAACTGATCCTCAATCATCTCAACTGGTTGAAAGGAGAAGTTAAGTTAGTTGCCCTTCATTGTTAGATGGGCAGATATATAAAGGTCCACATCCACAAAAAACTATTGAACGAAACAAAATTTCCGGAGACTCTCTCAATGAGGTAGAAAATTGGGGTGGAAAAACTGAAAAAACGAAAACAGTAATAAATTCTTCTTTGGAGGACGATGGTTCATTCTCCAGTTCTGATGATCATCACAATGACTATGTATTCACGAGCTATGAAGATTATGAAGCGTTTGATTCAACATTAGTTGATGATTGCCAACGCATCGATGGTAACGCTGAGAACTCATGTTTTCTCCGCCCAACAATCAACTTTCTGAAAACGATATTTGCCTCGTCGATCATACTTATCCATCACAATGATGATTGGTTCAGTAGCTCCGAAACAAGTGGAATCATCAATTCAACTGTAGTAGATGATGACCAGACCCCTTTATGCACAGAGAAGAAAATAAATGAAAAAGAAAATGTCGTCCATCAGACTATCAATCCTGAATTGCCACCATCAGGAATATGTCATCCAAGTCGGAAGAATTATTAACAAAACTATCCCGATTGGGATTCCACAAGAGTATTTGAAAGCGCTCTTTTGCCTCTGATTCCAAATGGACTTATTTATCCTGAACTTGAAATTGAAACGATAAAATACCACATAACAGATACATGCCCTTCCGATTCTTTATTAACGTTGGTGATGCATCAGCATTATGCAGTACCGGCTTCAGAAGTGGAATTCAATCGGATGATATTCCATTAGGTAATTTAGCATTGAAGACAAACTCTAGAAAGATCATTTCAAAGAACGATTTGACATTTTATATTCTGTTGATTATTTGGTGAAGGGAATGAAAACCCGCAGAATTGTATCTTTAAATGCAAATTCGAATGTAGCTCATCTGTATGAAAGTTTGTTTGGAAAATTCCCTTTTTACCAAACAATAACATCGTGTCCTAAATGCAAAATGCAGAAAACAAAATGGCTGAACTACTTGTCCATCAACACGCACACTCTTTTTGGTAATGGATATGATTATATGCAGTCCGCAGTTGAAGATTTGAATGAAAATCGTCAAGACAACTGCATGTGTAAAAAGTGCAATATTACCGCTAGTTTGACAACATAATTTGGTTCATACTTGATTGTGGATGTGTCTATTACCACATGTTCACTGTACAAAAACTTTTACCCTGTGAGCCAGAGAAAAAAGTGCCTGTTTGGTACAATCGTGAAAGCAATCACGGTGAATGATAACATTTATGATCTTGTCGGAGTCATTCATTACATACCATACACAGATGATGGGCACTTTATGTCGTTTATATTCAATGGACAACAATGGCGGGAATATGACGACTTGAGTACTAAAGTCAAGACAGTACCTTCTAGAACAGAAGTCAATCCTCATATTTTTATGTATGTTATACGTGACACTGATGGTAACAGTAACAAGACTGGAATGTAATTGAACAATTTTTCCGAAAATAATTGAAGGGGTAAGGAGGCGACCGAGTTATGTAACGTTTATCTGAAGAATCAACCTATATAGCAGTGATGAAGTTGTTATGTATATAGGGAATCAAAGTCAAGGCGTACCATTGGGATCTCGTAATTAATAAGAGAAACATGGTCTGTTGAATTGTGCTAAAGTTGCGTGATTTAGTGGTCAATAAAATGGCGCCATGATATTTTTAAAATTTCATGAACCAAAATTTCATATTACTTTTTTCTCATCTGATTTAATATTGTTTGCTTTCCTCAAATTATCGATTTCTCGTATTTCATACTGGAGTTCAAATTAATATTCCAAGCGTTCTTAATGAGATTATGAGTGCACAGAAGACAAACCTATGACAAAAACTATACATGAGAGGGATGGTTTGATGCATTGACATTTTAATTTCGATTTTGTCTAAATAAACTTTACCTAAAATGACCCCTCCGTCCTCTTCCTCTTTCAATTCTCAAATAACAATTATATTGAATGTCAGACACGTCGAATGAGTTAGGTACGACTTGATCTCTTAGAGAGTTTGTGATAGTGTTATGTATACCAATTTACATTATTTATTTTGCTTTCGAAAAAAAGGAAGAGTTTTGTATCATTCAGAATTTTTTCTTCATTTCATCCATTTCATCAACGTGATATATTATTTTAGCGTTTTATTTATTATGGTCTATGACTATGATACACTGACAATAACTGGGAATATGAACTCTATCGGTATCAGTTCCTATTTATAATCCGAAGATATGAATGTGATAATATAAAGACAAATTAGATAACTAAGTTTTTTACAAATTAAATTTTATAATATGTTCTAAATACCATTTGTTTTATTTTATAACCTACGATAGAGGGTATTTTATTATGTTATTGACATGTTATTCAAAATAAAGTATATTTCTCCATAAACAGCTTCACCGTTCTGATGATGAAAAGTAACTCCTCTATTGGCTCTCCTTTCCAAATCGCTCAAAAAATCTTTTTTCCAATTGGTCCCTTTTTTCCGCTTATAAAAACTGAAGTTTTGAATCAGGAGGAAAAAATTATGCTGGTGCAGTCGGTCCCTCGTTTCCGCTTATAAAAACTTAAGTTTCGATTTTAGAGAAAAAAGTTATCAAGATAGTAAAGAGAACTCGACTGGTGCTACCCAGAACTCCGATCAGAACTCCTCTATTGTCTCTCCTTTCCAAATCGTTCACGAAACATTTTTTTTTTTCAATTGGTCCATCGTTTCCGTTATAAAAACAAAAGTTTCGATTTTAGAGAAAAAAGTTATCGAGATAGTAAAGAGAACTCGACTGGTGCTACCCAGAACTCTGATCAGAACTTCTCTATTTTTTCTCCTTTCCAAATCGTTCACAAAACATATTTTTTTAATCGGTCCCTCTTTTTCGCTTATAAAAACTGTTGTTTTGATTTTGGAGGAAGAAGTTATCAAGATAGTATGAGGAACGCGACTGGTGCTACCCAGAACTCCGGTCAGAACTCCTCTATTGTCTCTCCTTGCCAAATCGTTCACAAAACATACTTTTTTCAATTGGTCCTTCTTTTCCGCTCATATAAACTAAAGTTTTGATTTTCGAAAAAACATTCATCAAGATAGTATGTAGAACTCGATTGGTGCTACCCAGAACTCCGATCAGAACTCCTCTATTGTCTCTCCTTTCCAAATCCTTCACAAAACTTTTATTTTCAGCCGGTCCCTTTTTTTCGCCCATGGAAACTGGAGTTTCGATTTTAGAGAAAAAAGTTACCTAGATGGTATGTGGAACTCGACTGGTGCTACCCAGAACTCCGATCAGAACTCCTCTAGTGTCTCTCCTTTCCAAGTCATTCACAAAACTTTTTTTTTTTCAGTCGATCCCTCGTTTCCGCTTATAAAAACTAAAGTTTTGATTTTAGAGAAATTTTTTTTTATCGCTTGGAGCGCACGAAAGGGAATCTCTATAATGTTCAAAGAACATCGTGCGTTCCTAGGGAGGATAGGGACAGGAGGTAGGTATTGAAAAAAGTTACCTAGATGGTATGTGGAACTCGACTAGTGCTACCCAGAACTCCGATCAGAACTCCTCTATTGTCTCTCCTTTTCAAATCGTTCACAAAACTTTTTTTTTTCAGAGAAAAAAAGTTGGCTATATAGTATGTGGAACTCGACTGGTGCTACCCAGAACTCCGATCCAAACTTTAGAAAGTGGTGGATGCTACATGAGCGTATCAATGTCCCTATTGAAAATAGAACTTTGTTATTTCGCCGGAACTATCGTTGAAATATATCAGGAACTTCAGAACTTTTTTAAATACGTCGAAATTTCTCATCAGAACTCTTTTCTGTGATAAAAGCGGTGCCGCGTGAAGTTAGCACCCACAATTTTGTTTTTCGGGTATTTTCCAGAACTATTGAATTTTTTTTCAGTAACTCCAGAACTCTATCGTATCTACCCAGAACTCCGATAAAAATTCAAAAAAGTCAGCGCCAACTTCACATTAGTTGAAAGTAGTTGTTTCCTGTTGAATATTCATAGGTAACATCGCGAGTGAAATTGCTCTGAATCAAAACTGCCATTACTGTGGTAAAAAAGCTGTTAACAAAGTGGAATGTGCAACGTGTGATACGATCTACCATAATTGCTGCTCATCAAGAAAAAACTTCTGTGAAAAACTAAACCTGAATATAGGAAAACAAAATGAAGTGATTGAAAACATAACCAACATGATTCATCAAAGTAAGAAAACACCTACTGATGAGGTAGATGTTCAAAAACTGTTGTTTGAGAATGATCTCCTTCGTAAATTATTACATGCTACAGAAAGTAACAATGAAATCTTAGAATCCAATATCAATATCCTACAAGAAAACAAAGCATTATTAGAAGATAACATTTTTTCGCTACACAAACAATATGACCAACGACCTTCATCTATTGATAACATAGCAGGTATGTCTATGACAAACAATGCAGAAATAACTATACAGGGCGAGTCAAGAAGTGTACCATTATTATCAAGTCAAGCTAAAAATTTAGATAATGTAAATTTAAAAGAAAAACAACAACTAAACAAGCTAGTTGAAATAACTAATCTGAATTCAGATATACAAATTAACCTGAATTCAGGAGAAGAGGAATTCAAAATAGTGACCCACAAACGAAACAGGCCACGTCAAGCCGAAAAGAAACTGTATGGTGATGGAAATACAACAAATGATATTGATAAAGATTTCGCAACTGAAAGGAAGGTATGGTTGTATCTATACAGGATAAAAAGAAGTTTCACGGAAGATGACATCAGATAATTTATTAAAAATCAGGTTGTTTTCTCAAATGCTAATACAGTTATTAAAGAGTTACCCTCTAAAGAAACACAAACAAAATGTTTCATGTTTGGTATCGACTGAAAATTCAAAGAAGATAATACAATGAACCAACAGCTTGGCCAAGAAGCGTAGGCTTCAAACGTTTCGATTTTCGAAAATACTGGGCCTACTAGGATGGCAGGGCTGCGGATTTTGTATTAGTACCAAAAATTCAACGCATGGTGATATTAACTCAGTAATATCCAGCCAAGAAGCACAAACGCCAGGAGCGGAAAATAACTATGATAATACATACAAACTAAGCATATTCCATCTCAACATGCATGGTTTTCTCTGCAAAGGTGGTGAGTGACTGTTACATATTCATGATGTAGACATTTGTTGTTTGTCAGAACATTGGCTTAGAAATAATGAAATCAATGTTCTCAGTTTAAATAAATGTGTACATGTCAATAACTTCTGTAGATCTAATCTTGAACATGGGGGAGTCTGTATTCTTGTTAATGCAAAGCATCTTTCTCAGTGTTAAGCAATTGTATACAACAGATCGATTGAAAAACTCTTTGAAGTAACTATCATTACTCTAGATATTGAAACATTTTCTAAATTATATGTCATAACTATATACAGAACACCTGACAGCAACTTTCACAACTTAACAGATAAACTCTATGAACTTCTCAATGAAATATACTCACCAGATTATAAATACGTTATCTGTGGGGATCTGAATGTAGATCTACTGCAAGATACCAACAATAACATAGATTTGGTGAATATATTTCAAGAATTTGGAATGATTAATGACATAAATGAACCCACAAGGGTTACAATAGTACGAGTTCAACACTTCTAGATCCAATGTTCCCTAATCTAGAATATCTATCCACACTAGTGCGTGATACATATATATCTGATCACAGATACCAAATATGTCAATATAAACTGAACTCACAACATAAAATTGAGGAGCCAATATTTATACGCGACACATCTCAAAACAACATCAACACTTTCAATGGACTCTTAAATAGAGAACACTGGTGTGAAGTAATCAGTGTGAAACCAGCCACGAGTTCCAGCCACGACTTCGCCTAATATTCAAGGCGCGCGCCATACCACCAATGGTCGTTTATTATCAATTTATATTCAAGGCTGGCCATGAAATTACTCAAACCTCCAAAATATGTCCATGGATGGAACTATTTTACATCAATGAATTCCTCTGAGGGTCTATGATAATCTGTATATCTCACGATATTTTGTCGGGCAAGAATTAACCCCACAGGCCCCCTTTTTCAGAATTTCGAAAAAAATCATAACTTTTTCAAAATACACGTGGATGGAAGTTTTTTTCTATGAATGTATTCCTCTGATGGTACCCAATAATATGAATATCTCACAATATTTTGTCGAGCAAGAATTAACCCCACAGGCCCCCTTTTTCGGAATTTCGATAAAAAATCATAACTTTCAAAATACACATGAATGAGAGTTTTTATCTATGGATTTGTTTCTCTGATAGTACCTGATGAAATTTATATCTCACAATATTTTGTCGGGAAGAATTTACCCCACAGGGCCTCTTTTTTGGAATTTCGAAAAACAATCATAACTTTTTCAAAAAACACGTGGATGAGTTTTTTATATATGTGTTCCTCTGATAGTACCTAATAATATGTATATCTCACAATATTTTGTCGGGCAAGAAATAACCCCACAGGCCCCCTTTTTCGGAATTTCGAAAAAAATCATAACTTTTTCAAAGTACACGTGGATGAGACTTTTTTCCATGAATGTATTCCTCTGATGGTACTCAATGATAAATATCTCACAATATTTTGTCGGTCAAGAATTAACCCCACAGGCCCCCTTTTTCGGAATTTCGAAAAAAAATCATAACTTTTCAAAATACACGTGGATGGGAGTTTTTTTCTATGAATGTGTTCCTCTGATAATACTTGATAATGTTTGGATCTCACAATATTTTGTCGGGCAAGAATTAATCCCACAGGCCCCCTTTTTCGGAATTTCGAAAAACAATCATAACTTTTTCAACATACACGTGGATGGGAGTTTTTTTCTATGAATGTATTCCTCTGATGGTACTTAATGATGTAAATCTATCTATTCAAATTCAGAGTTCACTCTTTTCCACACCACCTAGCGGTAGAGTAACTGGCGCGTTTTTTTTAAGGTGGTGTCCCCAGGAGGCCTAGTCCACAAAATAAAATATATAATATAATTCTCAAAATGGTAACAAAAATGAAATTAAACTCTGAATAAAACTATCAAACATTTGAGTAGAAATATAAATTGATAAGTCTAGGAATATCTAACATGATTTCTTCATGAAGTGAAATTACTTTCTTTCGCAGAACTCTAACAACTCGACTGCACTTTTGGTTATTACAATTACCGTTAAATAATTGATTTTTCACCTGAGAAAACCAGTTCTCTACATTAGCATTACTAAATCTGCCACAGTATTTGTCTTTATACAATACTCCAGTCCATAAGGGAAGAAAAGGTATGTATTTCTTCAAAATGAGATGGGCAAATTCCTCGTTGAAATAGCAATTGCCTTCGCTCAAATCATTCTCTATTTGGGATTTGATCATCTCGAATTTCCTCGAAAATAATTTGAAAAAAGGGCTATTAACATATATGACGTCTGAGATATAATCAGTTTCTTGAAATTTTGAACTATCTGAGTCTATTTTGATACTTTCTGTCTCCAATGAACCCTGATCTAGACACAACTGTGACAAACTTTTCAACGCTGATTGCATTGATTCATTTTGGGTTTTCGAACAAAGAATTTTGATCAAATTATCGAACCAAACTACGACTTGTTCTAAATAATTGAGATTGAAACATGCAGCCATTATTTCCCTCACTTGTTTCTGGACATCTTCATTCACTCCGGTTTTTTTAATATCATCAGACGGTGACCGTATATTATAAAATTTTATATATCGAACAACTTTGTAACCAACCTCACCAAAGATGTAAGTACAAGACATGGCCCTGGTGGTTTCCCATTGTATTTACACTCTCTAATCATTGTAGTGTTCCTGATGATGGAAATAGACATTTCCGAAAGCTTGGATGAACTTTAAAGAGTATCTCTTTTACACTGCTGCTACCCCCAATATACACTGGTTTCATTCCTACTGGTCAGCAACGACTTCCCTTTTATATATATATATATATATATATATATATATATATATATATATATATATATATATATATATATATATATATAGATGAAACTTAGTAGTGGGGAAGCAGCAAAGTAAAAGTGAAACTCATGCAAGTTCGTCCAAGCTTTCGGAAAGTTATATTTCCATCATCAGGGCCAGACTACAAAATGTTATAAAAATTATAAGCAAAGCTAGTTGACTAAGGGATGCAGTACTTACAACTCATTGAGGTTGGTTACATTGATGTTGCTAACACGGTATGTATAAATAAAAAAATGTTTTTATAACATATCTGGAACATGACAAATTCAAAAAACTAAAATATTTGGTCAATATCAAAAACGTTGATGATTTAAAATCATGATGAACTTTTCTTTTCACAACGTGTGTCAGAATAAAAATCTTAGGTTAGGAAAACTGAACCTTTGTAACCATTTAATAATTAATAGGTGTTTTACACAAACACTGGTTTAGGCTGAATACCCTCAATCCAAAGATTTGCAGGATCGAGCAAGATTCTCGGTTACAAAAATAGTGTTCAAAGTGCCCAATTATATGTAGTGGAAATTAGACACTGACTAACTCAGTGGGACACTGGGGTGAGTACGGTTGGCAGGGTGAAATTATGATCCAAGAGTTGTCTGTATCATTTACTAAAACTGCGACAATCTAATAATTCACAAGTTAATAATGGACAATGTTACGTAACAGTAAGGTTCAAAATATCCAAAAGGTAATACTAAAATGTTATTCATTGCCAAACAAAAAGATACCGAGGTGATCACTGTGGTGTACAAATGTATTGAAAACCTGATTTTTAAATGTAAGTTGAATATTATTGAAGGTTACGTCAAATATAAGATTTTGCAGTGCAGTGGTAAAATCTTCACAGGAGTTTGGTGGTAGTTTTCACGTAGGTAGCGTAATCGGAACGAGCTTACCAAATTGCAGACAGGTTACTCATTCACTAAGTATTTATACAGGTAGATCCAGACGATGACTCCGCAGGGTAGCAGCTCAACAACAGCGAACACCCTGTGGCTTCCAAATACAACAACGATGAACCAGGTGTCACACGTAGGGACTGTCAGTTCACCATGGGATTGATGCCCACAAAAACATTAGACAACGGATAAGGATAAAAATAAAAGCCCTGAAAAATTATCAATATGAACCAGTGTTCCTAGACCTATTGAAGACAATTATAACAGCAGTGACATACCTTTGGTTGATGTGCGGGCTTGTACGTGGCTGGTGGAAGAGGTTGAATTAATCCCCTACAATCAGGGTATTTTGTCCCAAAACCAGAGACCAAAATATACTTCACGTGAAGAAGGCAATTGATCCCACTATCAGTGGATTTGTTTCAAACTATACAAATATAAGAAACCTCCTTTCACAAACCGTTCCAACCAGATCTCGATTATTTATAGCAACACAATTGAACAGCAATATGGTCGCTAGGTAGCCTCTCTAGGAACCAGGAAACCAGAGCAACTCACTTATTTCGTAGTCAGGGTAACTGAACTGCTCAGATGCTTCACAGAGGAACAGAGAGCAGGGAAAAATATACTAGATGATCAAATTGACTAGTCACCACCGATTATATTGAATACAGCCAAAAGAGGTTGAATAATCGTGCTGGGAAATTACAATGTGAAATATTGCGATATGGAGTGATAAATTGTCATTGCAAATTTGGCCTTAAGTAAATGATACAGTCTATAATGTAACAAAAATATGACTTGTAACAACTCCCCCTCAACTCCCAAGAGATTTACCTGTAAATCTCTTCCGATTGAGATGAGTTAAAAATAAAAATATCAATGCCATAGTCATGATGGTCAAATTCGGTCGGACTTTTACCGCCAGGAGAAATTCTCCTACAGAGATATTCTCACGCCGTCCCTGCACAGCTTATCTAACCACAAAACAAACTAACAATAAAAAACTGGCAGATCTGAACTGAGTATAATCGAAAGTTACTCAGAATCTTCAGTATCTGAAATATCGGTATCAGGAGGATGAAACTTTAAATCTTTAATATGCCATGTTCCTTTAGACTTGTTATTTGAGTCTACTAGCTCATAAACGACTGGGGAAAATTTCTTTCTGATTATCAACGGTCCAACAAATTTGGGTGCGAATTTTGCAGTGAAGTTCTTAGAGGCATCAGATAGGACATAATTTTTGTGATAAACTTTGTCGCCGACAGCAAATGATAAAGGGCGACGTCTCAAATTGTACCGAGTACTAGAGCGAGTATGCGCTTGATCCAGTCGCTTTTTCACATCTGCAAAAATCTTATTGAACTCTCGGGAACCAATTTGTCTAGACGGAGGTATTTTAGTATCATTTTCAATATTTGGATGATTATAATCTTCACCGGAAGAAAAATGTTCGCGACCAAAGTTTATGAAAAACGGCGTCAAGCCGGTAGCCTCATGAACTGAAGTACGTATTGCGCAACCAACTTTAGGTAGTAGTGTATCCCATTTCTTGTGATTGTCATTGATGTAACAAGATATCATGGTCTTAAGGACCTGATTAACCCTTTCTACAGGGTTTGCCTGGGCATGATATAAAGGAGTATAGCGAATATTCACTTTATACTGTTGACAAAGATTACGAAACAAATTTGAACGGAACTGTACACCATTATCACATATTAGGTACTGTGGACAAGAAAACATTAGAAAAACATGTTCTTCCGTCATTCGCGTAACGGCAGCAGCAGTTGCATCTCTAAGAGGAAAAAATAATGAAACTTTACTCAACGTGTCAGTCACTACATAAACAAACTTATTCCCTTGAGTGGATCGAGGAAGTGGGCCGAAAAGATCTACACTAATCATTTGCCATGGTAAAGTAACTTCGGGATGTTTTCCCATATATCCAGACGGAGGTTTCAGAATTGGCTTCTGTGCTAAACAAACAGGACATTTCCTTACATATGCAGCAACATCCGCACGCATCTTAGGCCAATAGAATAAGTTTTTAATGCGTTCGAATGTCTTGAAAATTCCGGAATGACAAGCTACTGTACTATCATGACAGGAGCTGATGATCTTTTTACGGTCATACTTAGGAACAACCTCCTTCCAAAAATCGTTTTGATGACGAAGCACCGGATATTGACATGAAACATATTTATAAAGCTTTTTATCTACTACACGCCATTGTGGATACTTAAGTGTAATGACCTTGGTCTTATGGTACCTAGTGCTATTGTGTGTTAGTCACAAGAGTATTGGAAGGAGAAAGTTTGTAGATTTATCAAGTTACTGGTAAAACTGGTAAAATTCTTGCAGGCAATATGTGCATCACATCAAGATTAATAGAGAATTGTTATTATTGGTTATGTTGAATTATTGTTATTTAACACTGTATTGGGGTTATCAATTGATAAAAGATATGAATAAATTTCACTAAGATGGTTAATGTCCGATCTTTTGTTGATACAATTTGGTTCCTGGGCAATGAAAGTCATTTCCAAAAAGGTTCTTTTTTTGTGATTGCTTTCTGTAGCTAAAATTCTTGCTGATTGAAAATCCATTGTATGGTCAGAGGAATTCACATGGTCCGCCAAAGCACACCTTTCTGGATGAAGTCTACAGTCGCTCCTGTGGGATGTGATTCTGTTGGCTAATGATCTCTTTGATTGCCCAATGTATATTTTATCACAATCCTGACAGGGGATGCTGTACACCACATTCGTCTGTGCAGTAAGAGGTACTTTGTCTTTGACTTTAGTGTAAATTGATCTGATTGTTAAAACTGTTTTATTGGCAATTTTTAGATTGGGATTTGGAAGAAAAATTCTTGTGAGTTTTGGAGTTAAATCTGATATGTACGGAAGTGAAGAAAAAATTGTGTGAATTGGAGGAGTATCAGTAACCACAGTCTCATGCAATTGATTGCTGATTTCAGGAGGTGCTGTCTGTGTCATGGGTGCACTGTGTAGAATTTTTTTGACTAATTGTGGTGGATATGAATTTTCTATGAATAAAGATTGTAAAATATTTAAATTCTTCATGTGAAATGATGTATCAGAAATTCTGATTATCCTGCTCTTCATTTGTTTTAACAAATTCACCTTCATGTTCTGTTGGTGGAACGAGTTGTAGTTAAGAAATCTGCCAGAACTGCAAGATTTGCGATACCAATCGATTAGGACTATATTGTCCCTCGATCTCACTAGTCTGGTATCTAGGAATGGGACAGCTCTGTCCGTATCTTCAGTTTCAATAGTGAATTGAATTGCTGGATCATAGCTATTGAAGGTAAACAGAATTTTCGTGAGACGCATGCTCATAGATGAGGGTGTCGGACTTGACCATAAGCCTTCATCTTTCGTAACGACGTCACTGTCGTCACTGCCTCCTTCCATATGATCAGACTCTCCCTTATTCTGTTGACGTGCTCGAGGGCGAATCGTACGATGGCTCTATCCTCGTCGTTGGAATATTTCGTCCTCTTCACGTTCAGTTGGAGTTGCTCGGCAGGGGTCGGTGGCGTATGCAGCACCGGTGACGACGGCATCAGGCCCTTGCTGCTACCACCACCACCACCTCTGTGTAGGGGACTGATGACCACTCGCAAGATTGGTCTCAGCAGGCGATGTCTAGTAGTAGTAGTAGTAGTAGCAGCAGCAGCAGCAGCAGCAGCATTCGGCGGTTGGGAGGAAGGTCCTGCAGCTGCTTCATCCGCAGCGGAAATCGACTTTGCTGCCAACACCAACGTCTTGCTGAACTTATCGGCGGCGGAGGTGGTGGTGGTGGTGGTGGGGGGGGAACAGCAACAGCAGCAGCGGAGACCGTGGTGGCGGCGGCGGCGGCGGAAGGGGCGGGAGGTTTAGTTCGTAACGAAATGACCTGGTGACGATACAACGGCGACCGGAATAACACAAACGAGGCGGCGTTGCTCGAAACGGAAGAGGAGGAGGGGGGGAGGGGAAGGAGGCAGCGGCGGCGGCGGCGGCAACGGCAACGGCGGCAGAAGTAGACGATAGTGGTGGTGGAGGTGGAGGAGGAGACGACGACGACGCAGAAGAGGAATTAGAAGAAGAATGAGGAGAAGAAGACGACGACGACGACAACAATGGTAGTGGTCCTTCTTCTCGACGAAGACGACGAACGAAATCGACGGATGTCGCAGCAGATGAGGAGGAAGAAGAAGAAGCAGCAGCAGCAGCAGCAGCAGCAGC
Source organism: Phaedon cochleariae (assembly GCA_918026855.4). NCBI lineage: Eukaryota > Metazoa > Arthropoda > Insecta > Coleoptera > Chrysomelidae > Phaedon > Phaedon cochleariae. The sequence goes on from OU896717.1 coordinate 10,107,392, forward strand.
AGCAGCAGCAGCAGCAGCAGCAGTAGCAGCAACAGGATCATCTGCTTCTTCTTCTTCTTCTTCGACGATGACTTCAGATGACAATGATGAAACGTCCGACGCTACTCGATGATCCAGCCGTACCTTAAACCATTCCTGCCTGGTCCGCAGATAGCCAGTGATGAGGTATGACGGGAAGTAATGTACGAAAGTGATTACGTAACGACGCAACAACTCCATATCGAAGTGCGTGTTGGTCGTTACGGCACTCATAAATATCCCCACTGCATTGGATTTGGGCGTCTCCAGGGCGGTAATGACGTGCCGGGGATCGATTCGACCGCTGATACGCCATCGAGCAGCAGCTTCGTTGCGCCTACGCAGAGCCAACAACCTCGCTATCCGCGCCGACGAGAAGTCCTATATGAGGACGTCGGCAGAAGTCGTGGCGCTGGGCGGCATTCAGTAGAAATTCAATGGACGTCCGAAACCATGGCAACGGAATCGACGATTGAATGAGTGTCATCTCATCGTAGCCGAACGACGTGGCCAGCGGGTGTCGGTAATCGTCGTCCTCGACGACGTACCGAAGAATGCCGTCACCGTGGGGATCGTCGGTGAGGAAGCCGCCTCCGATTAACTTCTTCAACCTCGTGTAGTCGACCATCTTCGTGTTGCCGTCGTTGAAGTAACACAACTTCAATTCTGCGTCGTACATGCGACGAACGGCGTCGCGACTCGAATCCTCCAACCAAGATCGCTTGGCGTCGACGAAGTGGCGCAGATAGCATTTGCCCGTCATGTCGACGTGATTGTGCCACGTCATATTCTCATCGGCCGGCACAAAGGAGGCGATCGTGATTCGCCCTCTTGGTCCGGCGGCGGCTTCGTCGTCGTCGTCATCATCATCATCATCATCATCGGTGGTGTTGCGTACGACGCAGAACTCGTTCCTGATGGAATTCAGGTATTGAGAAGTGGTCGGTTGGAGGGCACGTCGAGCATCTTCGATGCTATCGAAGTTCACCACTATCTCGATCCTGAGTTGCAGCAGAATTGCGATGCTCTGTAACCGTTCCCTGTGCAGCCGTTCAAAATGCTCCGCTATGGCCGTCTTCCGCCGAACGTATTGGCTGCACTTCGAAAATCCACCGAACACGGCGTGCACGGTGGCATTGGTCTTCTTCTGTGTCCTGATCAGTTGGTAGGTCGGATCGTACGCTAGGAAGTACGTGACCTCCGGCATCCTGTTCACGCCGAACGGGTAGCTGCAACAGGCGTACCCGCTCTGTATGAGGTCGTGGCACCTATACACCACCAACCCGTTCGACGAGCGCAGCTGGTCACGTACGGTGGGCAGGTGGAGGAAGAGCGGCCGATCGTCCATGTGTCTGAGCACCGTGGCGAAGTACATTTGCACCAGCAGCACTTCGGCACGGTCTCTGATGTACACGTTCAATACGTAATCGACGTCGTTGGGTCGTGCCAAGATGCCGTGTTGGCAACGGTAGTAGAGGTATCGCAGTTGACCGTACTTGGCGTCATCGTCGTGATCGATTTCCTGTTCGGTTATGCCTTCGGCTCGTCGGCGCTGATCCATCAGGAATCTGCTGATGGCCCTCCACACCTGATCGCTGTCGTCGCTGAACAATCTCAGCGTTTGGTATACCTCCCTCCCGCTGCCTGCAGCAGGAGCGGCGGCGGCGGCGTTGTTGTAGTAGTAGCCCCTGGTGTTGTCGTTGGTGAACATCGCTGCCGGAACGCCGTGCGTGATGGTTCTCGACGTCATCGGCAGCGTATCGAGAGCGTGTCTCATCGCCCTCGACATAAACCATTCCTTCGCTCCTGCCGGCACGCTATGGGATTCGGACATCACCAGTACGAAGGTGTTGAATTGCCCGGACCCACCCAAATGGAACTCCCTATGATACTTGAGGTCGTATCGCTCTCGCAGCACCTTCAACAATTTGACATTCTCTCACTTCCTCGTCATCCTATCGAATCTGATCTTCAGTATGCTGTGCATATTGAAGCATTTGGGCGATCTGTCGAGGAAGAAGAACAACAACAACATGATAATAATAATAATAATAATAATGATAATAATAATGATAATAATAATGATAATAATAATGATAATAATAATGATAATAATAATGATAATAATAATGATAATAATAATGATAATAATAATGATAATAATAATGATATATAATAATTCTACTACTACTACTACTACTACTACTACTACTACTACTACTACTACTACTACATGAAAATGGTAGATTCGAAATCGATTAATGAAAACATCCTGTCTATCTGTCTGACTTCTGCTGCTGCTGCTGCCGCCGCCGCCGCCTCATTCCTCCTGTCAAAACTGTCTAATTTGTGCGATATGATGGTTTGACAAGAATGACAACATTCAGAATGTCAAATGTCAGATTTTTTCGGATCTATTACATATTTTGATACAAATCTGTTACTTTTTTTTTCCAAGAAAATCTATTACGAAAAAATCAGACCCAGCAGGAACAATACTCACTGTCTGTCTGCCATAATATCAAAAAATAGTAGGTGATAAAGGCTGAAGTTTCATGTTATAAGTTGACAATGACAGTTGACATGGCTTTTTATGTTTTATGTTTATGAGTTTATGACATTGATATGACAATTCGTTTCGAATTTAGATGATGATGACTTATTTCCTAATTCGTAAATTTGTGAATGAATGAATGAAATTTATTGAAATAGGAAATCCTAATACACGAAAATTTGTAGGTACAAAAAAAATATTCTGAACAATAAAGTTATAAACTAAGTATACAATTCCGATATAAAAAAATATACAATAAAAGACCAATCATTTGGTGAGCAATATTAATAATAGGATATATAAAACTAAATCAATTACTACAAATAAGACTTTATATAAATACTGTCAGTTGTGTGGAAGGTCTGAACAAAAATGGAGGTTTATCTTCTAATATGCAAAACTACATTTCTTTTGAACTCAACAACAGTTTTAGAATCTTTAATGATTTCAGGTAGTTCATTATATTCCTTCAAGCCCTTATAAAATAGGGACTTCATTGTATTACACATATTGACACGTTGTATATAAAAATTTTCTTTATTTCTCGTATGATACCCATGGATTTGACTGCTGTATTTGAGAAATTCATTTAGATATGTAGGTACCATGTTGTGAGTTATTTTAAAGATATAAATCATAGCATTTAAGTAGAATCTGTCCGAAACTGGTAGCCACTGTAATGTGTCAAGCATAAGGGAGATGTTAGTGTATCTGTTACATTTTAATATTATTCTCATTCCCCTGTTTTGAAGCTTTTGAAGTGCATTTATTTTGTTCGCAGCAAATGTATACAATAAGCTCGCACAGTATTCGAAATGTGGTTGTATGATTGTATTAAATACAGTAATTTTAGAAAAACTCGAAATATTTTGCGAAATTCTACTGAAGAAGAATAATTTTTTACATATTTTTTTATAAATGTATGAAAAATGAGAGTCAAATGACAGAATGTTGTCAATCATGAATCCGAGATACTTGAATTCTTTCACATATTCTATCGTCTCATTGTCTATGGTAAGAGTACAGTTGTTGATATTGATGTTTGAATATCTATAGGATGTTGTCAGAATCATTGCTTTAGTTTTGGTAGTGTTTAGCTTGAGCCTGTTATTATTTAGGTACGTACTAACTAGTGCCAATGATTCATTCATTTTTTCTGCAGCATGATTAAGGTTGTTACTTGATACTGAAAGAAGTGTATCATCAGCAAATAGGTTTATGAAGTTGCACTTATGATGAAAATTGATATCATTAATATATATTAAAAAGAGGAGTGGTCCCAAAACACTGCCTTGAGGAACACCAACCTTATTTATAATTGGTTCTGAGAACGTATTGCCTATCTTTGTTATTTGGTTTCTATCCGATAAATAGTTTTGAAGCCATTTAAGTACTGTTCCAGTAATACCATAACTTTCAAGTTTCTTCAACAATATTGCACGATCAATAGTCTCAAAAGCACGTTTAAGATCTAGAAATACCGAAATAACATATTCTCCTCTATCTATGGCTTGTTTCCAATTGGTGATAGTTAATTGCAATGCAGATTCACAAGAGTGGTTGGCTCTGAATCCCGATTGATTTAACATGAGTATGTTGTTTTTATTAAAATATTCCAAAAGTTGTTTATAAACAACAACTTCAAGAATTTTTTCTATACAAGGTAGAGTATTTATTGCTCGAAATTCCCATGACTTTGTTGAACCCACCACTTTCTGAATAGGCACTACAATGCTAGTTTTTAGCTTCTCTGGAAAAACTCCATAATAAAGTGAAGTATTAATAAAATGTAGTAATACGTGACCAATCACTTGAAAAGATGATTTTATTACTTTTGTGTTCATCAGCTCATTTCCTGACTTATTTTCTATTTCATTGATTATAATCCTCAGCTCTGTAAGTTCAAGTTGTTTAAATTCACTAATAGTACAGTCAGATTCATAAGGATTAATACATTCCTCATCACCATCCTTGATGGAATTTATCACAACACTTATGCTGTCTACAAAGTAATTATTAAATCTTTCTGCAATTTCTTTGTGACAATTTACAGTTTTTACAATACCATTTATTTCGAATTCAATGCCGTTATTGAAACAGTTGTCAGAGCTCTTTGGGTTGATAAGATTTTTCAAAGTTTTCCACATTTTAATTGCATTATTTTTATTCGAATCAATATTGTCGTAGTAATACTGTTGTTTTTTATTTCTCAATAGATTAACAAAGTCATTCCTGATAATTTTGAAGTTTGACCAATTTGCTTCTGTACTATTTATCCTGAATAGTCTATATGCCTCGTCTCTATCCTTAGATTTAATCTTCAATTCATGATCATAGTATGGTAAACTATTGTTGTTGCATTGAAATATTCTTGTTGGTGCTATTTTGTTTATGACAGATTCACATTTATGAGATATATCTTCATACAACTCATTGACATCAACACAATTTAATTTAAAATCACACGTTATCAATTCCAAATTTATTTTGTGTAAATTTATCTCTCCTAAGTTTCTATATGTTTTTAGAACCGTTTCATTTTTTTGAGTATAATTTGAAAATAAGTCGATGGTTATAATAGAGTGATCTGTTATTTTAGGTATATCATGAACAGTTACAGAAATATTTTCAAAGTTCGCTAGACCATAGTCAACGATAGTAGAACTACTTAGTGTACATCTGGTAAAATCTTTAACTAATTGTTGTATTCCATACATATTAAGAATATTTCTCATTTTTGAGCAGTAATATTCATCGCTTAAATAATTTAAATTAAAATCTCCAACTAGGATGCTTTTCACATTACTCACAAAGAGATCATCACATAACATTTCGAAATCTTTAAGGAATATTGAATGACTAGCATTCGGCGAATGATATAGTGCACCAACTAGCAATTTATTTTTCTTATTATTTATTTCTACTGTTTTACACCAGTAATTTCCATCTAAACTATACTTTTTCTTTACTTTATAATTTAAATCATTCCGTATAAAAAGCAGTACACCACCTGTGTGGCGGGATGTGGAATCACATCTCTCCACATTGTAATTTGTGATATTGAGCTCAGAAGAATCGATATCACAAGTAGTTCGACTCTCGCTGAATAACATTAATGCTGGATTATAATAAGAAATGTTTGCAATAACTTCAACCTTATTTGCTAAGAAACTTTGAATATTCACATATATTATATCACAGTTCATTTGTATATCAGGATACTTTACATGTTTTTTTGCACTGATGAGATTTTATCCACAATTGTAGGCTTGTTATTTATATATTTTATAATTTTTGAATTATCCCCATCAGCTATCAGTTCCTCAAGCTGTCTCTTTATAGTGATATAATAGTCTCTTTGCCTTTTCGTTTGGTCGGAAAATATTTTGAGTCTGGGTACTAAGCTCCTCTTATTTTTAAGAATTTTCATTGCTTCATGTGGATTATTTAAAATTACTTTCATAATTCTATTCTTGCCTGGAAGAGGTTTCCCAAGACGAAATACTTTTATTTGAGATAAATCCACGTCGAAATCTTTCAAAATGTTTTTTACTGTACTCACATCTTCCTCGATTCGTTGTTTCGTCGATTCTGATGCAGATTCCTTAATACTAGCAATCATGATATTAGACGATCTTCGCTGCCGTTCAAGCATTTCCGAAATATATTCTTCACAATCCATAGTGTGAATGGTACTATTGACTTTTTCTTCCAAAGACTGTCTTTCTTTCGCCCCACATAAGGAGGACCTGTGTGTGTGTGTGTTTTGGTTCATTTTATAATACTTATATCTTAAATCATGAAACTTAACACTTGCATGACTAATAGCAGCAGCAGCAGCAGCAGCGGCGCACACACACACACACACACACACACACACACACACACACCTACACACACACACACACACACACACACACACGCACACACGCACTAAATGTATCTATGTAGAACTGAAACAAACAAAAAAATCACTACATAAAAATATTCGGTGGTTGAAAAACTGTCCAATACTTACAGAGGCACTATTCAATACGATGGTAGCAGCAGCAGCAGCAGCAGTAACGCACTTGTCGCGATGAATTGCGGCGCGTACACACACGCACACACGCACACACACACACACACACACACACACACACACACACACACACACACACACACACCTACACACACACACACACACACACACACACGCACACACGCACTAAATGTATCTATGTAGAACTGAAACAAACAAAAAAATCACTACATAAAAATATTCGGTGGTTGAAAAACTGTCCAATACTTACAGAGGCACTATTCAATACGATGGTAGCAGCAGCAGCAGCAGCAGCAGTAACGCACTTGTCGCGATGAATTGCGGCGCGTACACACACGCACACACGCAC
>OU896717.1:10114854-10251840 GCA_918026855.4 Phaedon cochleariae
TTTTGGAATTTCAATCGACGTTAGGGGTACCGAACTTCGACACGATAGTTCTTTCATTTCACGAAGAGTCGCTGTTGATACTTGCGTAAGCTCTTCCATTGTTCAAAGTTCAAACTCCAGGTTCCACTTAAAATAATAAGAGTCCGTAATTGTAAAGGCGTATTTATGCACATCGCACTCTTTCGCTTTCATTAACTGTCATCTAGTATCATTTTCATTAAGGATTTTTATACATTTATGCACAGATTTCCTTAAAATAAAACTCTACTTTTTCATGAAATATAGTCTTTAAGGTATTTAGCCAGATATGTGCATTTGTGTTTTTACAATTCTATGAACAAATACTTAACCTCAAATACCAATGTTTTATGGTTTTACCGCCTCTTTTTGAGTTTTCATATTTTCACTCACCAGTTTGATTAATTTAAACAATGGAAGTTGAAGAGGGGATTCTATTTCTATTGATTGCCAGTACGGCCTACTATTTTTTAATGAGGAGAAAGCCTAGACGTTTTGAATTGAGACCGATAAATCGTTTGCGAAAAGAATAGGGTCTCTTCAATAACCTGTTAACTGCCATGGTTCAGGAGGATGAAGAAATGTTCTTTAGGTACTCTAGAATGACCACCAAGTTGTTCTTTTATTTACTCAGTTTGGTGGAGGACAAACTAAAAAAAGACCCCTCAAGACATCCACTTTCACCTCCACATCGACTGATTCTGACTCTACAGTAAATATAATTTTATTTATGATTGTTGCATGGTCATTGATCACATCTTTTCCAGTTATCTTTCTGCAGGATGCTCCCTTCAGGAACTGGCTTTTAGTCATTATTTGGGTTTATCAACAGTCAGCAATGTGATGAAGGAAACCACAAGAGTTTTATATGAAACCTTGCAACCCATAGTTTTAAAAGAGCCTACAAGAGAACAATGGAAAACAATTTCTAATGAGTTCTTCAACAGATGGAACATTCCAAATTCGGAGCCATTGATGGGAAGCATGTAGAAATACAAGCCCCATTCAATGCAGGTTCACATTTTTTCAATTATAAAAAGACACTGAAACGTACTTTTTACTATTTCACTGCTAACGGCAGCTGTTCATCGGAGGCACAAGGGCGTGAGTCTATTGCTAAATTGACATAGAAATTACCATTGGTTGATTGGAGTTTTATACAAAAAAAATGTAAAACAATATGTGCTGTTTTAAATATGTATCAAAAGTTGAAAAGGGCGCCACTGATTTTTTTAGACAGTTATTAGACCTGGCAAAATCAGAAACCTGTAATGTGAGAGAGAGATTCAGTTGAAATAAGAAAACCTCATCAAATACATACACAATTTAATAATGAGAAAAATTATCGTTTGTACAAAAAAAAATTACACAATTCACCACTCAATCTTACCCTAAGTATGGTTTATTATGGCTGCTCGGTTTATAAGAAAAATGATGAAAATATATTAATATATGTATAGTCATATAGTGAAATTTTATTCCTTGTACTTGTTTCTTTGCCAGGAGATTCATGAACCTTTACAGGGCGTTCAACATAATATCATATACCTGTCAATATAGTGAATTGCGAAACGAGCTCCAATCTTTCAGATATGAGTAGAAGGATATGAAATATAGAACCTATATACTTAGGACGAAATCGTAAAAAAAAGGGAAGAAATATGTTTGTTATAAAAAAAAACCTGGTATTATCCAATGGTGACTGGTTTACTTGTGGAGCATAGTCTAAGGTGGACTTGAAGAATACATGGAAGCTTCAGGTGACTTCGGAGATGTGCAGAGGCACATTAACTATTGCTTCTTGGACATGGACCAAATGGGGCCATCCATGATGAAAAACGGTGCAGCATCCTCAGTAGTTGCAGTAGCAGCAAAGACGGCGGCCAAACAGCAACCAGATGTCGGATCCATGCAGGACACTCTCCAAGAATTGTTGGTCAAAATCAGTGGCAAGGCAAGTCCAGAAATAGAGGCAATATCAGTCGATAGAAAAACCCTATAAGAGATTGATGGTTTCAATTACCATGCCTCTCAGGAACAAAAGCATGAAGATGTTTTAGGAAGTAACTCACCTCTGATCGTTAGAGGGTTTTCTTGAAGTATTCATCGGCGTTGGTGACTTCTTATCAAAATGATGACCCATGTGGACACCGCCTTCTTCGAAATGGGGCTTCCAACCACGAGACCGGCATGCAGAGAAAATGTGTCCAATCGGGAATCCAAAAAGCGTGGTGTCGAACCAGCTAGGCATAATCGCCCTATCCTTTGATTTTCGTTCCAAAATCTACAGCCAGAACCTAACATGAGGTATTTTTTTTCAAAGAGAAAAAAAAAATCGAGTGCTCGAGAACTCACCATGCTTCGACGAAACCAAGAACGGAAATGAAAATGACGAAAGATGAAAGTCAAAAAGTCAAAATGTCCAACTTTGTTTTTGACAATTTTATCAGCCTTGAAATTAACACAAAATCACGAAACAAACTCATCTGCATGAAAATCAGAGATTCGAAACAGATCCATGACACTGACAATAAATGACGTCATTACAGAAACTTTCATAGGAAATATGGGACTGGTTCAGGACTGGTGTACAATCCGTGAATTATTGTGAATAATGACCTTGGGTTACTGCTACATCCGGATACTTGGCCATAAAGGAACTGTCCTATTATGATTCGAGTAAATGAAATTCAAATTGTTAAGAGAAGAAGAATTGAAGTCACTTGACATTGGAGATGTATAACCCTACTATTTTCGACAAGTAAACATTGGACAATCACCTGTAGATATTGGATTTTAAAAAGAAAAACAATTATTTTATGAAGTAAACCCATATGAATATACAATATGTACACTTGAGAGGTAAGTGTAAAGTAGTTTCTTGATGTTTCCTGTTAACTTTTCACACCACTGTCTGATCAAAATTTCACCAACATTCCTTTCTTTTCAGGTTTTTATAGGCTGAAAATCATTCAACTACGTCTCCCTAGGATGGGATTACAGAAAGAGTTTGATAATTTTAACTCGGTAAGTTGGTTTGGCTTCTTGTTACACACCTGTGTTACTATGTGACCTTATGTTTATTTTTGTGTTCATTTTTATATAGATTAAATAACTGCTTTATTCCCCTCAGGACACCAATATGCCGCCAGGATAGAACACAGACTGAAGCAATGCATAATAATATCCAATACTCAAAAGTGTTCCAAACTCTGTTATGAATGAATAATAAAAAGAAACTGCTTAGAGATTCGCTAAGTTAAATGAACTAAGTAGAAAATTAAGCTCACTGATGTAACGTTTGGTGAGTAAGTTATATGAGCAATTGAAAACGTTACAATAGGTTCACACTTGTAGATGTAGGTGCATCTGGAGGGAATCATGATTCCATCATTTTCAGAGATTCAGGTTTTGGCATGAAAATTTCAAATAACCAGTTGGATCTTCCAGAACCCCAGTGCATTCCAGGTACAAACATATCATCACCAAATTTTTTCATCGCTGATGCTGCTTTTCCCCTGCACTCCCATATAATGCGGCCATTTCCTGGAAAACAATTGACCATGGAAAAAAATCTTCAATTATAGAATATCTTGGGCAATAAGGACCATTGAGAACACCTTTGGTATATCCTAGCACAAAGGTGGAGAATATTGAGGAGGACTCTCTCTACAAGTATGGACACATGTGATTATATAGTGTTAGCATGTGTTGTACTACATAATTTCATACAGAGAGGAGAGCAGGATATGAGTCCTGATGGAAGAAAATATTGTCCAACGGGGTATGTGGATGAAGAAAATGAAGATGGCATTGTGCGTCCAGGTTTGTGGCGCCAGGAAAATAATATCAGAGGAGTTGGAAGAGTTGGGGCAAACAATGCTAGTTGAAATGTTTTCATTAATAGGCAAAATTTATGTGAATATTTCAACTCTCCTGAAGGGGGCTTGCCATGGCAGGAGTCATACGTGATGCGTGGAAGCCTTCCAACACACTTCAGGATGGAAGTACCTTGATATTTTTTTAAATATATTATTCACCAAATTTTGTATTTGTGATATTGAATGAATTCTTTTTTCTTTGGATACATTTCATTTTACATTTTCGTCTTTTCGTTTCTACTCTCTCAAACTATGTGCAAGTGATCCACCATTAGTGGAATAATTTTCTGTCAATATTTCTCATAACAATAGAAGAATAATGATTCAGATAAAAAACTATTTATTAAAAAATAAAAAAAAAAAATCTCTCATTCTCGTGCAAGACCTACTGTACAAATAATAGAACATAATAAATTCAGGTACAATAGGTATTACAAAAAAAGTAAAAAAGGAACAAACAGAAATACTCCACATTACATAGTGGAAGGTTCTTCCACCATGCCACATTACATCACATTTTCTGTTAAATGCAATATTTCAGCTTTGACAACTATTTTTTTCTTGCTGTCTTTAATTTCTCTTAAATATTGAGCCACCACAATGCCAAATATGTCATCTGGATCAGTCTTATTTTCTTTCGTTTCATCTTTCTTGTTCAACACTGTTGCGAAAGAACTTAATGCTCCAGTGAGTGCCTCTCCTAGAGCCTTATTATTTTCACCCCTGGATGTCTTGAGCTTTTTAATTGAGTTCTTTACCTCCTTCAATTCTAGCCTTTGTTGTTATGGTGTAGAGCAGCTCGGCTGGATATTTTGTTCCTCTGAGTCCTCTAAAACAGAAAGATCTAACTCGCTCTGTGAGCTTTGGGTACACTCTAATAATTCTGAGTCAGATAATTCATCTTCCCTCTCTTTATTTTCTCTGGTGGACTGAAGTTGAGCCATGGTATCCCACACATTTGACACCCTTTGAACTGAAACATTTCCTCTAGTTCTGAAAAGTTTTTATTGTCAGTATATACTGGATATATTGAAATCATCTAAAAACTCACCGCCTAGGGATTACATGAGGTTTCAACCACATCAAACATTATGTCAAATTTGTCCTGGTGCACTTGCTGTTGGGATGGTTTTTTCTTTGCGCAACTCAGTGCAAAACCTATTCCGCAATAGCAACCAGCGTTGCTCACACTCTTCAGCTACAGAATAAAAAAAAAATTAATACCAATACGGTGGTAGGATGTTGGATACTCACGGGTTGATGGCAGGATATCTGCGATAGCCTTCCAGCCATTCTTCTTTTCGTTTTTAGTCCTGTATGATTTTTCAGATTTATCATATAGGAAAGCATACTGACGAACTAAGTCAATTAAACTACCATCGTCGTACATTTTTCATTTCAATTTCTTATAAACTTTATTGAACTTTTGTGATTTTGTCGGATTGTAGGTTATGTGGAGTTTTTCATTTTTCTAACCACACTTTATGAAAAGAGGATGGCATTATATTCACGCTTGCGCAAACCACATTTTTACTTCATTTTACGTTATGGAGATAAAAGTTGGTCATCTCTTGAAGAAACGGAAATGAAAGATAAATGACAAATCTGATGCATTAATGGTTATATTGTTAGCCAATGTTTCAACAAGTTAGTGAAAACGTTGATGATTATGAAATGAAAGATTAACGAAAAAGCGTCGTGCATAAATCCAGCTTAACACTCGTGGTACACTTAGTGAGTCGATCCCTACTTCTGACGTGGAAAAAACTAACTCTTCATTTTGTTAACTCCATAAAACATACTCGGTACACAAATATCTATTAGAAAATAGTATACAAAAGGTCATCTCTCAACCACGGCTAAGAGAATAATGATCTATAAACCCTCCCATACTTCTCACTTCGTTGAGTTACCTAATATTTTCTCTTTATAAAACAAACAAGCTGTCATCAAAATTACTAAAAGTTCTTCGACTAATCATAACATCTCAGATTTATTGGCGCCGGCTAAGAACTCCTCACCTATTTTGAATGTTGAATGTCGAATGCCACGTAATGCTCACATATATATCAGTTTAGCATTCTACATACATGCTTATTCCTTGTGTGCAAAAATACAAGAGAGGGTGACAAGACATAGAAGCGGCTAGCTAGACCAGCAAATCTTTCAATCATCGAGGTCAAGTGACGTCACCCACGACACATGATATTTCTTCATTCTTCATATTGGGAAACTACACTCATACGAGTAGAGCGATAGAGAGTGGTCTGTGTATCTGACTTCCACGTTGCAGACTGGGGTTCAATCCCTGCGAGGTGTCATTTTTTCTTTAATTTTTCTCACTCAATCGATTTTCCAAATTATACTTTTCAGAAAAAAGTTCATCCAGGACAAGTAAGGTCGAAAGTACTCTCCTCTTTCATGCAGAAGAGATACTTCCCTTCCTCAGATTCCCTTATAAGTCTTATGAACACGAATAACCTTCTGATAACCTTGAGGAAGATTTGCTGGTCTAGCTAGTCGCTTGTACAAGACTTGTGTCAGTGCCACTGTCGGAAAATACATTGACATTGACACCTGTCAATTTTCATTTCACTGTTGCCAATGTTCAATACATTACAATATCTTCCCTCATAAATCAAGTCTACGGGAGGGTCTTATCTCACTCTTATCTATTGCATTCACATCAAGCCTAGGATTTTTAATACCAATCCCACTGTTTATAGTTGTAGACAGATCACCATTATTCGACTCAGGATTAGCTTTAGAAATAGAAGGTTCCTTGGTAACCAATTCATCCTTGAGAATAGAGCTCTCGTCAGCGGCGGATCCAGAAAGCATTTTCGGGGGGGGGGGGGCATGACAGTGTGTTATGGAAAAAAAAGTTCATTCGAATATTCTAATATGTTACTAAATATATTTCATATTTATATTATATTTTGGCAAATTTTAGTCTGTGATCACCAATTTTGGCGTAACGCTCTATTATTTTATCTACATCAACAACAATCTCACGGTGTATGTGTAACAAACAGAGACCATTCAACCGTTCTTCTCCCATTCTGGATCTTAACCAAGTCTTTGCGCGTTTCAGAGTGCTGAATGATCGCTCAGCACTTGCTGCACTAACAGGAAGTGTCAAAAGTATTCTTAAAAGTTCGTGTATTGTTGGAAATAAGTCGTTATCGCACCCATCCAATGTTGAAAATACGTCTTCCGGTAAATTATCACTATCCCTGAGCCACTTCGCTTTCCACATCGCTAATTCACCTTCAAAACTAATAGTTGAGAAACCGTCTGGAAGAATTTGTTGGTACCTCTTCGCAACATTTTGTATTCTAGTTTCGGAATCCATATCACAGTTCAGAATTCCTGTTGGTGTTGGTAAAATAAGTCTCAGGTCATAGCATTCCAATGTCTCTTGAGAAAATCTACTCTGCAGGTCATTGATCACAATTTCCAATAATGGTATGTTTAATGATCTCCTGTAATAAGTTTCCACATTATTCGCTTCATAGTTTTCTCTATGTGTTTGCCTTCCGCTCAAACGTGGTAGTTTCAGATCAATGTCTAAATTGGAAGCAGCAGATATGACTGTTTTATATACATCAGAAAAATATCTATCACAATGTTCCCTTTTTTGTTTCAGTAATGATAAGGTATCATTTACTGCATCAGATCCTTGCTTCAAATCTAAGGTCGGTTTTTGAAGTAGTCGGCTCAAGGGTAAAGTTATTTTCAAAATATCTATTATGGAAGTCAAAGCTATAATGAAATCTGTTGTACATAAAGTGTTCATGAATATACTCGCACTCTTCGAAGAATTATTATCATTCCAGTGAGATATTTCTTCTAGTGCTTTGATAACTTTAGGCAAAGCTTCAGAAAAAATTATGAAGGAGTCGTGTCTTTCTACCCATCTGGTCTCGCAAAGGCTCATGAGCTGCTTGCCTACAACAGATTTCAGAACAGAATTTCTTTTAGCAGACTGGTTGAAAAAAGAAATGACTTCCTTAACAACTCCTACGGTATTACGAATACTCTGGATTTTAGATGATTGTGAAATTGCATTGTTCAAAGCATGATTGTAGCAAGAAACACGATTGGCATTACTAGCAATTTTCTGGAATTCTGATACTGCACCTTTCTTTTCAGAAGTCATGACTGAACATCCATCAGTACCAATTCCTATACAGTATTCAAGATTCAAACCAAGATCAGCGAGAGATTTTGAAACTATATCAGCTAAGTTCTTACCAGTTAACTTATACTCTCGTGTTCCATGATCTGCATCAGCACCAGCACTTCCAGTATTATTGTGAAGAGAGTCATAAGCATCAATAAATTTGATGAAGTCTTCCCTGACTTTATCTTCATCTAAATATCTGACAACTATCACAATTTGCTCTATATGAGCTAGATCTGTAGTTTCGTCAAATATGATCGACCAGTATCGAGCTTTCTTGATTTTTTCAATAAGGCGTGTAGTGACTTCTTGACCACAACAGTTTATAAGTATATTTTGGGTAGTTTTACTTATGTAAGTGGCACGAGATGATGTGTTCTTCAAATGAGACTCCAATACTTTGTCACCTGACTGAATTCGAAAATTCAGAAGAGCGCGAAAGTTACCCTCGTTCGATATTTCAGACTGCTCATCAGACAACAGGTTGCCATCATCTCTGTGACCCCTGAGGGAAATGTTTTGCCTACCCAGAAACAAAATACTTTCAATTATTGGACGCAATCTAGCGCGGTTTTCTTCAACCTGCCGCATTCTTTGCGATGATAATAAGTTCACTACTTCCGATTGAGGTTGACGATATGTCCTCAAGAATTTTTTTGCTGCAGTGATACACTCTTTATGGTACTCGTTCCTGTAATGAGTCTCAATATATCCATCTTTAGATGTTAAATCTTTGAATTTTGTGAGAGCAGATTTTGCAATTTGGCACCTTTATTATGACCGGCTTATTCTTTAGCAAATAAGGCACAATATTTGCAAAACAAACCCTGCTTGACATCAGAATAAACAAGCCAGTTATATTTCTGAATATGCTCCTTGGATAAGTATCTTTTAACCATTTGTCCGTTTCCCTTTGGATGGAGTGAATACGGGTATTTGTATTTGTCATCAGGCATCCAAGGTTTCTCTAGAAGGACATTTTTTGTAAAGTCGTCAATATTTTTGCCTATGTGAAATCCAATATCATTCTGATGTTTTGCCTCCGGCTTCTCTTTATCTTTACTTGTCAATGGCATATTGATAGTAACAACAGTAGCATCACTGGTAACTGGGCAATTTTGATTATTATGAATATTGTCTGAAAAAAGAGTGAGATGTGTAAATTAGATGCACGACTACATAAAAGTCTTCAATTGAAAATTCCAAAATGACCTTTCAGTTAATTACCTGATGCAGTAGTAGCAACAGTTTCAGAACATTCGGAATCCGGGTTTTGCTTTGATTTTTTTGACGGAATCATAAAATAGGAATCTATTGTGCGAATGTTCCGATCACCTTTTCTTCTTCCAGCATCCTAAAAAAATCAATCCTTTTTGTTCTTCATTAGTTTAATCGGTCAATAACTTACCATACTGATTTTTCTCGCGCTGAATAATAGGTACTTTCAACGAAAAAGCCTGTTACATTCACACCTACTCGCTAGATCGGACACCGTAAGGTATTGAAAAACTATTGTAAATAATGAATAATGGTCCTATAACGAAATATTTCAGCAAGCATAAAAACTGCACAAATAGCAAAACAGCTCAAACGAACAACGATGATTATTTTTTGAGCAAGACGACTAAGCGGCGACGCGTGCGACGGCAAGGATGGAAATGAAATGAAAAAAAGTTGGGACACAGTATAGAGCTCTAAAGAAGGTTGTGACCTGCAAACATGACGTCATCATTATTCATAATCGAAGACACACGACAAGCGGGCACCAGCGCAAATACGGAATGGGCCAGTTACAAGCGGGTAGCAGCGCAAATGATGCGGGGTGGGCCAGCTACCAGAGCTCGGATTTTTTGTTTAAAAAGTAGGCCTGTGGGGTAAATTCTTGCCCGACAAAATATTGTGAGATATACATATCATTAGGTACTATCAGAGGAACAAATTGATTGAGAAAAACTCCCATTCATGTGTATTTTGAAAGAGTTATTTTTTTTTTCGAAATTCCAAAAAAGGGGGCCTGTGGAGTTAATTCTTGCCCCACAAAACATTGTGAGATGCACATATTATTAGGTGCTATCAAAGGAACACAATCATAGGAAATAACTATCCACGTGTTTTTTGAAGAAGTTATTATTGTTTTTCGAAATTCCGAAAAAGGGGGCCTGTGGGATTAATTCTTGCCCGACAAAATATTGTGAGATCCAAACATTATTAAGTATTATCAGAGTAACACATTCATAGAAAAAAAATCCCATCCACGTGTATTTTGAAAAGTTATGATTTTTTTTTCGAAATTCCGGAAAAGGGGGCCTGTGGGGTTAATTCTTGCCCGACAAAGTATTCTGAAATATACATATCATTGAGTACCATCAGAGGAACACATTCATAGAAAAAAACTCCCATCCACGTGTATTTTGAAAAAGTTATGATTTTTTTTTCAAAATTCCGAAAAAAGGGGCCTGTGGGGTTAATTCTTGCCCGACAAAATATTGTGAGATATACATATTATTGAGTACCATCAGAGGAATACATTCATGGAAAAAACTCTCGTCCACGTGTACTTTGAAAAAGTTATGATTTTTTTCGAAATTCCGAAAAAGGGGGCCTGTGGGGTTATTTCTTGTCCGACAAAATATTGTGAGATATACATATTATTAGGTACTATCAGAGGAACACATTCATAAAAAAACTCTTATCCACGTGTTTTTTGAAAAAGTTATGATTGTTTTACGAAATTCCAAAAAAGAGGTCCTGTGGGGTGAATTCTTCCCTTCAAAATATTGTGGGATATAAATATCATCAGGTACTATCAGAGAAACAAATCCATAGGAAAAAACTCCCATTCATGTGTATTTTGAAAAAGTTATGGTTTTTTTTCGAAATTTCGAAAAAGGGGGCCTGTGGGGTTAATTCTTGCACGACAAAATATCGTGAAACATACATATTATTGAGTACCATCAGAGGAATACATCCATAGAAAAAAACTCTCATCCACGTGTATTTTGAAAGTTTTCCGTTCAATTTTGAATGAAAATCAGTTAATAATGTTATATCATGCTCAAGTCGAGTCACGCTTAGGTTATGGGGTTGTCATATGGGGAGGATCTTCTCCATCCAAAGATGTATTCATCGCCCAGAAGAAATTAATTAGAATCATTGCTGGTGTGTCTCGTTCTACCAGCTGTAGAGACATTTTTCGAAAATTCTCAATATTGACATTAGCTGGTATATACATATTAGAATTATGTGCATATGCATTTGCTAACCAAGATGGATTTCTGAAAAATGGAAATATTCATTCTTTGAATACTAGACAGACAATGGATTTTCACATACCTTATTGCAAAAATATGTTATCTTATAATTCACCCACTCCAACAGCCCTTCGTATGTTCAATGTATTGCCCATGGAATTGAAAAGTTGTAAAACCTTAAAAATATTCAGAAATAAGTTGGAATTGTTTTTATTAGAAAAATCTATTTACTGTGTACAGGAATTTTATAAAATGTGATATGTGATTACTAAAATTTAATATTTGTCCACTTTTTTACCAAGAGTTTTTACTTTGAATTTTAATTTTAATTTTAGATTTAGTACTTTTTCATCTGATATCTGACTAGTCCTATACAAATGTGATTGTCTGAAGGGATGATAGAATGTATTATTACTTATTATTATTATTATTATTATTATTATTATTATATACTTGAACCATCTCTTCTAACCCACTATGGCAAAATCAACACTTCAATACAAAAATCGCTAATATACTTGAACCATCTCTTCTAACCCACTAAAATCGCACGCTACTCGCACATTAGATGTTATCACATTTAAAATCTGAGCATATCAATCTTTCATTACCACCAAAATCAGATAATCAAATAGGTATACATCAACATATTTGCGATCCTATTCTATTCAACAAACATACCTAATTAGTACTTTTGAAATAACTGTTTTCTTGAGAAACAGGTGTTCTATAAGGACTTATAGAAACAAATTCCCAATCCAATTCAGTTGTAAATAATAATATTTCATGCAGGTATAATCCTTGTAGGTTCACTAGTAGTCCACAATGAAACTTCAAATATATAATATGAACGTGAGACTTTCAACAACTACTTCCCACTGTCACTGAACGTAACCAACTGAAGTTTGCTCATTTGCTGGTATCCTGTCATTGGCGCCGACCGTTGAGAATAGGTAACACGTAACACCACTATCGTCACTCCCCGAAATGCCGCCGAACGTGCCGCGGCTACCTTCCCCTTTCCTTGTCTAGACCGCAGTTGGTTTCAGTAGGCGACCTTCAGTCAGCTACATACACAGTGGATCGAGTGAGCGCATCGATCTTGCTATACCGAGTGTCCTGAATAATAGCCTAATAGTGAATTAGATACCTAATGAGTATGTCTATTACGTATTGTGTTGTGGATGGCTGCAGAAGTAGACTGTGTGGAGAATACTCATTTTTAAGATGTCCATTGGATCAGGACAAGTTAGAAAATCCTTGAATTATGAATACAATTGAAAGAAAGTAACCAAACAGCTGTTGAAATGTACTGCAAATTGGCAAGTTTTGCAACTGAATTCAACATCACATATCTGCTTGATATTTTTAGATATTCGGGTTAATATTACTCGATTATAATTTGATATGTCCATTGTCTGCTGAATGCATCCACATATTCTGCTTTTTGATCTGTCGCATCCATTGACACATATTTGGGAACCACTGCTGATACGCTGGAAGCGAATAGATCGATTTCCGGCACTCCCCATATCTTGAAGATTTGGTCTGTTATCGTTTGTGAAAGATGCCACTCTGGAAGAGACTTTTGACGAGACAGATTGTCTGCTATCTCGTTGTATCTGCTTGGAATGTATCTGGCTGGTTGGGTGAAGACTGCTCTGCGGATAGCAGGAATTGATGCTTCTCCAGGATAGATTTTTCAGATGGCATATATACTTACTCCATACTTCATTTTCAGATACCTTTGTTCTTTTCATTGATGAGTTGATGATCTAGATAGTGGCCCAAATATTCTGGAATTAATCATTACAAAAAACCCAAGTTACATAAAAAATCAATTTTTGAATGAACATAGATTTTTCAGATGACATATACTCACTACATACATTATCTTCGAAGACCTTTGTTTTTTTCATTGATGATTATCTTCAAATGATGATCCAGATAGTATCCCAGATATCCTGGAATTAATCATCATGAAAGAAACCAAGTTACATAAAAAATCAATTTATGAATGAACATAGATTTTCCAGATGACATAGGTATACTTACTCCATACATTATTTTCTGAGACCTTTGCTTTTTTCATTGATAAATATCCTCAAATGATGATCCAGATAGTGGCCCAAATATTCTGGAATAAATCATTATAAAAAACCAAGTTACATAAAAAATTAATTAATGAATGAACATAGATTTTTCATACATTATTTTAGGAGACCTTTGTTTTTTTCATTGATGACTAAAATAATGATCCAGATAGTAACCCAAATATCCTGGAATAAATCATCATGAAAAAAACCAAGTTACATAAAAAAATAATTTATGAATGAACATAGATTTTTCAGATCATATACTTACTCCATACATTATTTTCAAAGACCTTCGTTTTTTTCATTGTAAATATCCTCAAATGATGATCCAGATAGTATCCCAAATATCCTGGAATAAATCATCATGAAAAAAAAAACAAGTTACATAAAAAAAATATTTATGAATGAACATACTAGACTCTTCAGATTATATACTTACTCCATACATTATTTTCAAAGACCTTGTTTTTTTCATTGATGACTCAAATGATGATCCAGATAGTAACCCAAATATCCTGGAATGAATCATCATGAAAAAAACCAAGTTACATAAAAAAATAATTTATGAATGAACATAGATTTGTCAGATCATATACTTACTCCATACATTATTTTCAAAGACCTTTGTTTGTTCCATTGTGTTATCTGGGAATGAAGCTACTTCTGATACTGGATCATCAGTGTATGTGGATCGATCTGATATATTCATGTATTGTATGGCATGTCGTCTCAACTAAATACAGAAATAATAGAAGATAATGAGATATCATACCAGAGCAATTTCATTCTGAATAAAATTAAAGCCAGTACAGATAGGTACCTTGCTATTTTTCGGTTGTTGTTTGGGAAAACTGTAGCAACCGCAGATCAATCACTTCAAGATTCACATCATCTATCCTAACATGACCTGCTACCTCAAAAATAGTTTCTTCAGTAGTGTGTGGATGGAAACCGGTTTTCTCACAATTATTTATAACTTGTACACCATTTCCTGGAGTTAAATGGAAGTATTCAATTTGGTTGTACTTAGGTGCACAAACAATAGCAATTGCCTCTAGCATCAAGAGCTGATAGAAGCAATGAGTATGATGGTCCACACTAGAGAGAAATGCAGCTTGGGTGGGATGAGTATGTATCCATCTAATGGTGAGCAAATCAAGTTCTTCTTGATATTCAAGAATCTCTTCCTCATTTGATGCAATGCATGAATCTGAAGTACCTCTCTGTTTTGAAAAGATCAAATGGGTAATTTTCAATTCATTATTATCTTACTTTCCCGTCAAGATGCCCTCAGTCTCTATATTATTGAGTGTGTTGGTCTCAGATAGTTCTTGAAAACAAGTAATCACTTTCTTAGGAACCACAACAGGTCTCAATGAAGGAACATTCTCTTTTGATGGTTTTTTTACTTTCATTTGTTTTTGCTCATTAGCTTCATGTAATGCTATTGCTTCCAAAATAAAGGGTGGATCAATACATTTCCTTCCTCTTCCTAAATTATCTATCACTATTTCTGGAGCAATGCATTCCTTGTAAAACTTGATCAATACTGGGCACATTTTTTCGCTCCAAAATTTAGCATCTCTCTCTCAATTTCCTCCACAAATAAGTCGATAGTATCCTTGATGTAAAGAATGAAATAACATTTTGATTTTTGGCTGATGTTAAGTTGTCCTTGAATCTGAAATGAAAAATAAAATTTTCAAAAGACTCCAAAAAAATGAGTTTTACAATCCTACCTGATAAAAATAATTGTGATTTCTTTTCAATCTTATTTGGTTATCATATTTCTCTAAACATATTCTACTTTTCTTTGCATCTACGACTTCCCCAATTGTTTGTGTTTTCAGTTCTAATTCAGCAGCTGAGTAAGCATATTTTACTCCTACAATAGAATCTTCTTCCATGACAATTCCTAAAGTGAAATTTCATAATTGAAATATGTATCATAATCAGATAAGATTTGATCAATTTTTACCATCTAGAGATCCATACTGAAGATCCACCCACAAACCAGAGTGCTGAACCTTCAATTTTTTAAGATTCTCAAAAATGCCAATTGCAACTTTTTCCTTTGCTATGCCATACTCCGTAGCTTCTGACCAAAATTGAGAAGCTCTTAGGCATTCTTTCACCATATTGTGACAGGGAGTGTATGATCTCCTCTTGATAACTTCACCAAATAATGATGCAGTTAATCGAAGTTTTCGTTCACTCTCAAAAATGGCGTTTCCAAATTGTCCTACGGATTCAATTTGTATCCGATCTCTTTCTGAATCAGAAACCTGAAATTGAGAGGGTAAACCATATAGATAATGAAAAATTATTACCACTGAAATGATTGAACAATGAGATTATTTTTGCTACTTTCTCATTCAATATCACCTGTAATCTTTCTAGAATCACATCTACTTCTTTTGCCAACAATGTTTTATCAATCAATTGGATATCATCAGCATGAGGCTCAGCTTCGAGTTTGCATTTGATTTGGTTTTTTTCTTTGGCACATCAGAATCATTACTACATGTTGTAAGTAATCTTTTACGGCATCTCAACTCTTGTTGTCGACAATTTCTACTAATGAATTTCGTGAAATGTTCATCAGGACTATGCTCCATGAAACTCTCATAAGGGTCAGAGTGCCAGTTGAATTTCTCATTATGACGTAACCCAGACAAATGTACTCGCCTCTGATATGAACCTCTCCGAATTAGGTTTAATCTTTCGCCTTGATTGAACCTGCATACGATATTCATCAATCTTTCAGCACGAATGTTATTTTCGATATCTATCAATAAATGAGCTCTCCTAACAAGTAGATCCAAAGCACCTGAAATATTGAATGAACAGTAACAGCCTTGAGAAATTATTGTAAATAGTGTTTTTATTTTTCATACAATAACGTAGTAAGTTCCACAAAGTAGATCATACTTTGGTTATCAAAGATTCATTACTTACCATTCAGGTGATTATAAATTGTACTGGACTTCAACTCTGGTATAATGCTATTGGTCATGTCGCCAACGGTGTTGCATATACCTTCACGGCAATTAGAGTGATCACCATAAACATGATGCAATCCATTCCTCAAAACGGATCGAAGGAGATCAACGTTATGGATGGCATTTTTGGCATGTTCATATATAGACGTTTTAGCTCGTTTTGTCAGAGCTTGGATTTTCAAATTTGTCAAAAGTTTGCGTCTTTTATAATTGATTTGTGTATCTCCTTTCATGGTTCTGAGGCATTTACCATAATTTTTAAGAGCATGGTTCGTGCATTCGATCTTTCGAACTTCTTTGCCATATCTCACAGAATGCTGAATTTTCGAAAATACACTCGAATCTCCATCACCAATGAATTTGAGGTAGCGAACTCCATGCATTTCCTCACTCTGGTTGAAACCATCAACAACCATATCCGCCTTCATTGCTGATGCAGATCCGTGCCAATTCTTGTAGCATACATGTTCCTTCATAGATTTTCCAGCATTTTCAGATTTGGCACAAATCGTGCAATATTTGTTCCGTACCCCCACAAAGAGCAGTTCTCCAGTATGTTTCCAAATTATGCCAATCATACCGGACAGTGAATTGAAATTAGTACCGTAAGAACGTTTACTCCAAGAGCCATCAACGTAAACTGTAATCCAAGGAGTACCATCCGAACAAATTTGTTCATTTTTATCTGCCCTTTTCTTTTCAATTTCACCAGCGGATTTCATGGATTGTAATAATGACGCTTCCCATTCCTAAAATATTGATAATCAAGACTAACTAACATAATTTGTAGGGTTGTATGAGTTTACCTTTCCCAGTTCATTTTCCATGCCATGAAATAATCTTTTAGACATTGTTGGCACATCCATCGAACTGAGAAGTTCGCTCATAAGTACTGAAGCCAATGTTCCCCATACGGCTCCGACATTTATCACAGATTTTTGTCGTTTGGGATTCTCTGTTTTGAAACTCATAGTACTATTGCAAGCGTTGCATTTGAAAATAATCGTACTAGCTAAACCATCTCGAATTTCACCATTTACAGATATAATTCCCATTGTGCAAATTTTGGAATGGTTATGTTGAAGTCTAATCGCCCAGTCTAGTACATATCCAAGTTCGACAATGCGATTTCCCGTGATCCGGGGTTCTACCTTTTCTACTTCATGGTCAATTTCATGTGCCATTATTCTGAAAATTCTTTCAATTATACAGGACCCTCAATCAGAACATCCAGAAAAAAGCAAGCCCGAGTAGTATCTCTGGGAAGATTTCATGAGATATTAATTTTAAATGTGTTTGTATAAACAGGTATATATAGGTCCCGTTCTTCTTCACCCCGCATATATAGGGCATTACAAAACAATTAGTAAAACAAATATCTAACATTTCTCCCCCACAGTAATTGTTGCTAACTAAAACAATTACTGAATTCTAGGTTTTTTCGTCCTCTTCAACATCCAGTACACAAAGATTAGAAACTGCTCGTCTAAATTTAGTACCAGTAGCTGTAACGACATCTACTACTCGTATGGCACCATCTTTTGCAGGATAAACGTTGACAACTCTTCCTTTAGGCCATACATTTCTTGGACTATTGGCATCATAAAATAAAACGATATCTCCAATTCTGATGTTCACATTGTTTTTGTGCCACTTGGATCTTATCACTAGAGATGGAAGATATTCTTTAGCCCATCTTTGCCAAAACATGTCTGTGATCCTTTGTGCAGCTCTCCATTTCTTTAACAAGTTCAAGTCCTTGTCATCTGTTTCAGAACAAGGTAGAGCTGAATAGGACGTCCCAATCAGGAAATGGTTTGAAGTCAACGCTTCTGGATTATTAGGGTCAGTGGGTACATAGGTGAGGGGTCGTGAATTCAAAATATTTTCAATTTCCGCAAATATTGTTCTAAGAGCGTATTCCTGTGGATATTTCGTCTTGAGAACTGCATATAAATATCTTTTCACAATTTTGATCAAGCTTTCCCATGCTCCACCCATAAATGGAGCCAAAGGTGGATTGAAGAACCACTTGATATTATTGATTGAACAAAACTTGGAATTAGTGTTCAAACTATTGAAGGAAAATGGGCTGAAAGTGCGAAAAGAAAAGTGCGCATTTTTTCAAAATGAAGTAGAATATCTGGGGCATATTATAGATAAACGGGGATTGCACAAATCGAAAAAAAATATTGAAGCAATAAAATCAGCTCCAAATCCGAAGTCGGTAACAGAATTGAAATCATTTTTAGGAATGGTAACATTCTACATAAAATGTATTCCCAACGCGGCGGCAATACTTCACCCATTATACCAGTTATTGAAAAAACATTTTAATTTCCATTGGGATAAAAAATGTCAAGATGCATTTGAAAACATCAAAAAAGAGTTGATATCAGAAAAAGTTTTAACACATTACGACCCATGTAAAACAGTCAAACTCACGGCATATGGGCTGGCGGCTATAATAAGCCACCCAGGAGAGAATTGAATAATGCGGAAAAGTCTTATAGCCAAGTGGATAAAGAGGCACTAGCATTGAAATGGGGAGTATCAAAATTCAATCAATATTTGTATGGTAGACATTTTACCGTTAGGAGTGATAATAAACCTATCATAAGTATTTTTGGATCAAAGAAGGGCATACCGGTAATTGCCGCAAATAGACTTCAGAGGTGGGCACATTTCTTGTCAGCCTATAATTTGATATAGAGTATGTTAGTTCGAAAAATAATGTAGCCGATGGGTTGTCTCGGTTACCGCTGCAACAGACTGAGTTTGAGAATATAAATAATAACTATGTTCAGGAATTTTTGCTAATAAAACATGAAGATATAAAAGTAGCGAGTTGCAAGGATACTACTCTATCAAAGGTTATATATTTCAAACTACAGGGGTGGCCAGCCAGTAAATTATCCGATGAATTTTTGCCATTTAGTGAGAGGAAAGATGAACTTTCCGTGGAACAAGGGTGTCTCATGTGGGGATACAAGGTAGTTGTTCCATACAAATCCCGAAAAAATATTTTAATGGAACTGCACGAGTCCCATTTGGGAATAGTTAAAATAAAGTCCTTGGCACGTTCTTACGTGTGGTGGCCGTCTATTAATGCCGATATCGAAAGGTTGGTTTCTAGTTGTAAAACCTGTCAAAAGTACAGCAATAACCCCGGAAAGTCTGAATTGATGCCATGGTCCTATTTCACGGAGAGCTGGTCTAGACTTCATTTGGATTTTTTTGGACCACTTTATAATTCTTATTTTTTAGTAGTGATTGATTCGTCCTCCAAATGGTTAGAATGTTTCAGAATGACCAATATTACCTTATCGTATACAATAAAAACTCTTAGAGGTCTTTTCTCAAGATTTGGATTACCTAAGCTGATCGTTACCGATAACGGTCCCTCTTTCACTTCTGAAGAGTTTTCAAATTATTTAAAAATGAACGGTATTCAACATATTACTTCTGCACCGTATCATCCACAAAGTAATGGGGCTGCCGAAAATGCGGTCAAGACAATGAAAAATGCCATTACACGGCCGAAAAGCGATAATTTGTCATTAGATTTGGATCTGATAATACATCGTTTTCTGTTCACTTATAGAAATGTTGAGCATAGCGCAACGGGTGAATGCCCTGCACAATTATTGCTGGGAAAGAGATTAAGGTCAGGGTTAGATTTATTATCACCCCTAAATAATGATCGCGTTGCAGAGTACCAAGAAAAACAAATTAAAAATTTTAGTGGTCACAGAAAAGTTACTTTCAACATTGGCGATAATATCTTGGTGAGGGATTATTCGTTAAAAAATAAAACAACCTGGGAACCAGCTACAGTAACTCAAATCTTGGGCAAGAGAAATTATCTAGTTAGAAATCAGAGAAATACGGAGATGAAAAAACATGTAGATCAAATACTTCCAGACAATTCTAGAATTATTTTCACAAATTCGAATAGTTCAGTCGAAATTGTTAGTAATAACAGTAGTGATATTGATTCAATTAGTGATAAGGATAATCATAGGGTTATTGATGGTATAGAACGAGATAGTGTAGTTGAAGGAAGAGGTACTAATACGGAATATGAATACTGATACGAATAATTTTCCACGTGAAAATATTCCCGAGAGTTCCAAACTATCACGTAATCTTAAACCGAGAGAGCAAATTAAGCAACCGGATCGGTTCTATCCATCGTGAAAAATTATTCGTTTTGAAGGAGAATGATGTGATGTATTTTGAGCGCTTTCAATATAAACAAGATTGTTTTTATCGGAACCTAACAAAAACTAGTAGCAGGCGGCTGGAACTTGAGATGAAAACTATATGAGAGCTAGACCCGCCAGTCTTTGTATGAATCGTGAAATATACGTTGTCTCCAAAAAAGATCTTTGATTCATACGATAAAAATACGGTTATATCATGATATATAATAAATTCTAAATCTATTGGATAATCAGGAAAAAAATAAAATTCTTCTTTATTATCCGATGAAAATAATGGGCCGCTAGGGCCAATATAGCGAGGGGTTAATGGTAAATTGGGGTATTCAACAATTTTGATGGGACTCAAAGTGCATTTTATGAGGTTCTTCAGTTCTCTTGTTTCTTACTCGCTTTCTTCCTAACCATCTCGCATAGTTTATTTTTATTTATTTACAATTGAATTGGGACGAGGTTTTGGTGCTAGGTTTGAGACAGATACTTCATCAGATGTTTTTTAGACCTGAACTGATGAGGTTGAAATAGAAAGATGTGAAATAGTGAGTAACCATTCCCTAGCCAGATGTTGGGAGACCTGAACTGGCTCGGTTATAGTTACTTCTATAGGAGAGGTTGACAGAGAGGGTATAGAGATAGGTATAAAGGTATAATTATGTTTATGACATTGAAATTAGAAAGTGAAAAATATTTACATATTTTTTTTCGAGATGGGTAATAAGGTGTGTTGAAAATTTGAAAATTAATATTTATGTTAAAAAATCAGAAACCCTCTTTTTTCCTATGTTCCACTGATAAAATCCAAAATAATTTCTAACTAATTATGAAGAATTAGCTATAGGAAAGAGCACAGCGCGCCTCCACCACATGTCGTGTAGGCACTTATGACGACCTTTTCAAAATATTATACCCCCCTGGAAGGAACTTATTATTCCACAGACTTAATTTACTTACTCGCTTGGTAATCAAATCAATCAATCAATATCATTCATTGTATCTGAAGAATCATATTCTCATTACAAGGAAATTGGTGTGAGCCAAATTTATATTATATACAAACGTGACACTGTTTACAGGAGTATATAAAAAAGAATTAAAAAAAAAAACAGAACAGAACATTTCGAGTACAAAAAATGAACTTACTCGCTTGGCTTTGAGAGGGTTGTTGTTGAATTGTGGAACACAAAGGAATGAGGAGAGTATTTATAACATAAAAAAAAAACATGTTTATTCAATAAAACAATTCTAACAGTACCTACTCACAATTTGGATACCAGGGGAACCATCTTCAATGGGCTCAGAGAACCTTTCCTGCTCTACGCTCGAAGTAGACTGACTTCGTATTTTTTATAATCAAACTACTCCAACCAATATTTCACTCTCTGATGGTATATTAATTTATATATCTCAGCAGTTTTAGAATCAATGTATTTTACGTTCAATCTGAGTTCATACAGGTTATGGAAATATAAGTTGTAATAGGAAACTTTAGTTTCTGTCTAGGTATGACTGTCATGCAATACATTGGATTTGAAATGAATGTTATTTTATTAAAAATAATTATGTTCGAATTCAGATGGATGAAAAATTGATTAAGATTTACTACATGACAATAACACTTTTGTTGGATAACAAATTGCCTTTAGTATCGACAAAGATGGTTTGGTTTTATTCGTCCTACAAACTAATTTGAATTTGGATGCAGTGATTCTGCCAGCTCTTTGGGCATACCAGTTTTTATTTTCACTCTGGTGCCTAGAAGCCTTTTCTATTTCCAAAATTTCTTCCATTGTAACAGAATAATCTATCCCTTTGGCAATTGAAATTAACTCGGAATATGATTTTGTTACATTTACCTCATCAAAAATATCGAACTTGGATATAGTACTACACACTTCACCAATCCCAGCCATAAAGGTACAATGTGCTGTAGAAATTAATCCATCCTTTTGGATTAAACATCACACATCCAGAGGTTTCAGGGTAGTTTTTTGTGAATGCTTCACCTAAATATAAATACTAAGTTCAAAAAATATTGATAACAAAACGAAAACTTGCTAAAGGATCAATTATCAAATGTACAACTAAAACATTACCTTGCCTACTAAAACAAAAACTCCATTCATAACAGTAGTCCCCACTTTCAACACAAAGCCAGAATCGAAATATTTGTAAGCTTGTAAACTTTTGAAAGCCTTCATCTGTTCTTTAGTGTAAAAACTATGAGAAAACTCCAAATAACTAATGATATCCATGTTGGTTATTGGAGGAACTCCATCAAGGGTATAGTTTAGGGTGTCCATATCTAATGTAAATGGATCTACACCGTTAACTAACTTTATTTTCATTCGATATCCGCAAAAAAAGGAAGCATAAGTAAACAAATCATTTTGCAAACTTTGCATTACCTTTCACCAATATCGGGATGTTCATGCAATAAATTCTTCAAATAACTGGTCTCCATCTCGAAATAGTCCACAAATCTCAAGAAACGCTCACAAGTTCGACAAAAAACGATCTAAACACTTTGAACACTCACGACGCAATGGTTTTCTACCTGAACTGTCAGAAATGTTTGCCCTGGACGGCCATATTCAGTCTTTAGTCGGTCGTTTGTTTTAAACTGGACTAGAGATATTATTGTGGACGAATTTTCCTGTTAACCTGACGAGTAAGTAACCTCACTTTCATCATTTTCCAAATTCATATTTAACAATTTCAAATTTCGATTTTATATAATGTCTTGTTCAAATCAAAAGTTCATCAAAAAGTAACAAGTCACCAATTTATTTTTTAAATTTCACTTTTCCAATATTAAGGAAATTTCCAAAATATTTTTCAAAAATTTCTTAGAATTTTTTTTTCGAATTTTCAATTTCAATTTCTTTCGAATAGCTAAAAGCAGATTACTTACTTACAGGTACGCACTGATGATGACTTAACAGTCGAAAGCGCTCTGCTACAAATATTGAATAAATTATTTTGCACGAAATACAAATCTTCCCTTCTTTGGTTTTATCATGATGGCAAGATGGCTAAGACTGATCAGGAAAGTAAGGCAGATTCCGATATCAATAAAATACAAAAGAGAAGGAAAAAACCAAATCAAAAATATCGAGATGATTCTCCTCCTCCCAGTATTATTGGTAAGGATAATTTTTCACAAACCTGATTCCAGAGTTTGTCAAGATTTTGAAAAATTTGGTGTCAACAATATTCAAATGTTATACTGTACAAATTCCATTTTCACTTTATTTCTATAACTTCTAGATGCCAGTCCCAGCAATGACTCGGATACCACTGAGACCAGTTCTGTCAACAGCTGTGTTGATATCAATTCAGCAGAAGTTATTTTTTCTAGTATAAGTAATGATGACCAATTGAAAGATACCCAGACAAATGAGAATTTGTTGCATGCACAACAGATAGAAAATGTTCTGCCTGTGAACGAAACTGAAAGCACAGTAATCCACTGATTTAATTTAGCAAGTGCCACAGGTATTGAGTAGCTTATTGAATTATATTTTCATTTCTCAAGTTTCATTTTAGATATATCCCATATCTTAGAGGTAGCCTTAAAACTGCAAGAAACATTAGATGTAATGAACATACGCAAATATTGAACATAAATTCAATTGTGAGATACCACCAAACATGATTGGTAATATTTCTCTACCAGAACTTCCTGTGAAGAGTATCAAGGATTTACAAGAAACTGAAAACCGACTGAATAATGATGGGGATTATAAAAAGAAATTTGTAAATTGAATTATCATTAGGGTAACTGTATATTGGTAGCAAATATTTTTTAGTTTCAGTTATTGCGACTTGTGGGAGGCCGCCACGAAAAAAAAATGTATTACCAGAGTCCTGGAAAAAATATTTATAAAATATGCTGCCATGTTCTGCTCCTGGACAGACAAAAAAGATAATTTCAGACTAAAGGATCTAAAAATCATGGAAATAGCAATGTGTAAGAAATTTGTCTTCCTCACGCTTGAGCTTGTGTTGAAATTAGTTGCATTTTTGTGTCTGCTAGCTCTCCACTAATATAATTTCGAATACAACACATTTTGGGTGATTTTGTTTCACCTACAAGAAGTATAATCATTGGTGAATATTTTGCAGCTGCTGTGAGGGCAAACTTCGGGCATATTTCGGAAGAAACATTTGAAAAGACCACCATGTCCTGGTTTCAATTTGCCAAACTAAGGGAACAGAATTGAAATCATTCAGTTATCAGATATTCATCAGCTGTTGATATGTTTTATTCAAATTTTATTATTATTAAGAATGAGCAGTTTTGTTTTGTTTATTTTTTATTTTTTTCATAAAACCTACATAATAAATAATTACAATAAATAACGGCTTTTTTCAGTCACCCTGTTGTTGGGGAATACCAAATTTAGTGTACTTCGGTACCCCAATAATATTAATAAGAAAAAGTCGAAGTCCTTTCGCAACTCAATATATTCAGTTTCAGCAATCGAGTTACAGACAATAAGTACAGCGGTTGAAGTTCTGATGGAGAATTGTCCTCGATTAGATTTTTATAAACGACACATCACGTGACTTAGGCAACGCCATAAAGTAAGATAGAAATATCGAAAAAATAGGACAACAATAGTTTGTGGAAATGCATACAATACCCAAGGCACATGAGGTGTCAGCATTTTGTAATATGTTTATTAAAACACGAGGTAACTAGAGCAATGTTTCATGCGATGTGAATAAAATATGATATACAGTGTGATACAATAATATATAACATAAGTAATAAGTAATCATAGTAATAGCACTTTACAACATCTGTCCCCCTCAAGAACGAAATTTGTAACTTGGATTGTTGCAAATTTCTGTAGATTTATTTTCATTTTGTACCGGGTGATTCAATAAGGGTGACGAGGTACTGTATCTCAGGAACTAATAGTCGTAGAAGTTTGGGAAAAAAATTCTTTCGAGGAAATCGACCAAGAAAAACTGCTGGAAATATTTTTTGAATCCATACGTCCACCGCCAGGGGGCGTTATAGCTTCGATCGTATGAAAAATGTAATTTTTTCGAATTTTTTCCAATATTAGTTTAGAAATGAATACTCTCACGTCAATGTCATCCTAATGGTCCATCTTTTTGTTGAATAGATCTTCATTGTAGGACGTAAAATGAAGGCGGGAGGGAATGCTAAACTTTTTGGACTGTAAATGTCTATAACTTCAGTTTGACGTATCGGAAATTTGCTAACAAGGTTTTGTTCGTGAAAGGAAGGCTTGGTGAACAAATTAAAAAACCATCTATACCATTCTGGTTATCATCGCGCTCGTTAGGGGGCGTGTTTTATGAATTTAAACGTTTTTTCAATTTTGCTCCGAAATCTTAAATAGAACCGTATGATTTTTTTATTAGATTCCGAAAGTAGATAAAATTTGCAACACAACATGTCCGAACCGCATGGCGATATCTTCATTTGTTTAAAAGTTATGGCTCAAAGAATAGTTCATTGACGAATTTATTGATGAAACAAAAGAGGTAATAAAGTTTTTGATTTTTTTTTCAAATTTCGTAGTCAAAGCATGCCATGGACAAATACAAATACAAACAAGAAAACAACAATTACAATATTCACATTATTGAACAAACTCTACTATCAAAAAAATTCAAAGTTTCAAAATGTCCACCGTTATTGGCCACGCATAATTCAAGTCTTTCAGTTGTGGATGACACACTAGCTTCAATTTCGGCCGCGGAAATGTTTCTAATGGCTTCCCGAATTCTGTCTTTTATATCATCAACTGTTGTTGGACGGTCTTTATAAATAGGTCTTTAAGCCTACCCCATAAATAAAAATCCAGGACAGTAAGGTCGAGAGACCTCGCCGGCCAAGGGAAAATGCTGTTCCGACCTATCCATTTATCCGGAAACTGCATATTTAAAAAATTCTGAACATTTCGAGCATATAATGGGCTGGGCATCCATCTTGCTGAAATCACATGTTGATTCTGTCCTCCAGAGGAATATCTTCTAACAGTATGAGTAACTCGCCTTCCAAAAATTGAAGATGAATTACGCCATTTGAATGCTGATCAAAAAAATATGGCTAATAATTCTTCCACCCAAAATCCTGCACCACACATTCACGCTCCATCGATTTTGAAATTGAACTTCCCTTAATCATTGTGGATTTGTTTCGGACCAATAGTGCATGTTATGAGTATTAACTTTCCCAGAACTGCAAAAAGTGGCCTCGTCAGTCCATAATATTTGAGATAGAAAAGTTCTGTTTTCGTTCACCATCCCCAACAGCCAATAACAAAAGTCCAGTCGATGGTCGAAATCGGCTGGTTTTAATTCATGATGTAAATTCACATGGTACGGATGTAATTTATTGTCTCCTAATATACGTTGAACTGAGGAATATGTCAATCCGAGATCTCTTACCAAATCTCTTATGCTTAAATGAGGGTCGGCAGTAATATAAGCTAACACATTTATAATATTGACTTCATTTCTTGTTCTCCGTACTCTATTTGGGGATGCGACTGCCTGGACATGTCCGGTTTCCTTCAATCGTTTAGCTAATCTTTTGAAAACATTTCTTGAATGATGACGTCGTGCAGGATATCTAAATGCGTATTCTCTTTCGGTTATAGCGGCATGTTGAAGACATTCAAAATAGACTGCTAACATATCAAAAGCTTCCTCGTTCGTATACGGCATTTTTTGAACTTTAAATTAGGTTCTTTACAAATTCGAATGTCAAATAATAAACTGTCTATTTGTGGAAAATCGGCGTTTCCATAGAAACTGTCTACCAAGTGTTTTCACGGCTTTCTAAGAAATTGGATATATCTGAATTTTAATACCTACGCTACTAACTAATAGTAAAGTTTTTAAATGACATTTTTTTTTTTCGTTTTTTTTATTTGATCATGGCATGCTGGTCTACGCATATTACAAAAAAAAATTTAAAACTCAATAAAATATTTTGTTTCATCAATAAATTCGTCAATGAACTATTCTTTGAGCCATAACTTTTAAACAAATGAAGATATCGCCATGCGGTTTGGACATGTTGTGTTGCAAATTTCATCTACTTTCGGAATCTATTGAAAAAATCATACGGTTCCATTTAAGATTTCGGAGCAAAATTGAAAAAACGGTTAAATTTATAAAACACGCCCCCTAACGAGCGGTATGATAACCAGAATGGCATAGATGGTTTTTTAATTTGTTCACCAAGCCTTCCTTTCACGAACAAAACCTTGTTAGCAAATTTCCGATACGTCAAACTAAAGCTATAGACATTTACAGTCCAAAAAGTTTAGCATTCCCTCCCGCCTTCATTTTACGTCCTACAATGAAAATTTATTCAACAAAAAGATGGAACATCAGGATGACATTGACGTGAGAGTATTCATTTCTAAACTTATATTGGAAAAAATTCGAAAAAATTACATTTTTCATACGATCGAAGCTATTACGCCCCCTAGCGGTGGACGTATGGATTCAAAAAATATTTCCAGCAGTTTTTCTTTGTCGATTTCCTCGAAAGAATTTTTTTCCCAAACTTCTACGACTATTAGTTCCTGAGATACAGTACCTCGTCACCCTTATTGAATCACCCGGTACATTCAGAGTTAGAACTTTCATTTCCTATTTCTATTTCGATAGATTCTTCATTCTTATAAAAGTTGCGAGTTGGAGGTTTTTTCAAACAATTGATATGATTTCTATACCTATTCATAATGGAGATAATTCCTAGTATCATGAATAGATATACAGGGTGTTTCATAATTGAATGCTGATCCTAAAGGGCGATAATCCTTGGATGATTTCAAGAAAAATTCTTCATGTGAACATAGGTCCGTAACAGCTTCGTTTCTGAGATACAGGATGTTGAAATTTAACAAAAAAATCAGTTATTCCCCAATATCTCTGAAACCGCTCTGGCTTTTCCCTTCAATTTTGGTACATGCCAAGTATGCATAGAAATACATTTTTTCCATAATGAAGGATTTCTTAATTTCCATCACTGGCGTGCATGTTAACATATCCTGTCATACTTTTCATCAAAATAATGATACGCCACTGTCTTTTTTAGAAATAAATATTATTTTTGTAATTATCCTCTATCTTCTCATAAAAATGGGCTCCTGTTCTTTTTTCGTCCGGCGAACGGTTTTTGAGTTAGAAAATAAAATGCATTCATTTGCTTGTCCCTACGCGAAATCAGACGTTGAAGAGTAGTAGGAATCTTGTGGGCTAGAAACATCTAGTATGCTAAGAACACATTTCTTTGTTTTCAAAATGAACAATTTTGACACTTCTTTAGCTAGATACGTGATATTATTCACATTATAAGAACTTGTTTATCAAAAAAAACATGGTAAATTTTACAAATACCGAATTAGCAGACATGCATTACTTGTATGGGCTTGCTGACGGGAACGCATATGAAGCCAGGCGACTGTATCAAGAGCGCTTCCCAAATAGAATGGTTCCTGATGCTCGAACGATTTCAAACACCCACAGAAGGTTATGTGAAACAGGAAGTTTTGAGCCAAATCATCACTTGAAAGGAGCACATCGGATTGCAAAAACTCCAGAAATTGAGGTAGCTGTTTTAAATTCAGTTGACGAAAATCCTGAAATAAGTACAAGGCAAGTTGCCAATAATTTGAATATCGCCCATAGTCTCTCTCATCTCATCACCAGGAGCAGTTCTCATTAAATGTTTGGGCTGGAATTATTGGAGATTACCTAATTGGACCTTTCTTCTTAACCAGGGAGATTAAATGGACATAATTATCGCCGATTTGTTGGAAGATGTTCCTATTTTAATGCGAATTCAGGCACATGAGGTGTCAGCATTTTGTAATATGTTTATTATAACACGAGGTAACTAGAGCAATGTTTCATGCGATGTGAATAAAATATGATATACAGTGTGATACAATAATATATAACATAAGTAATAAGTAATCATAGTAATAGCACTTTACAACACTGTACCTACTGAACCCTAGGTGGGCCACCCTGTATGAAACTAACTGATGCAACTTATCACCAATATTTAATAGACAATTTGAAGTCATATATTACCGTAATTTACCTATTAATTTTATTTATAGATACTGTAACATAGCTGTCATTTTTATGTTGAGTGTTACTATGATAATAACCTTACATTTTCCATTCACGAAAATCTTACTGAATCATTACGAAATGTAACATTACTATGCATAACTTTAGTGTCTGGCAGTTTCAGTACTTGCAGAGACCTTGCAGTAAGCTGAATACCTAACCTTACACCTTACTTTGACTGGTTACTGTAACATAGTCGATATATTACTTCGCTCAGTGATACATTTATAATTTCCATCAGTTTTCATAATGGTTCTCGAAATTTTTTTCAATAACTCCACTATCTTACACACAATTATACCTATCATGATGTGAATTATAAATCTCAGCATTTATTTCATATTTTTCGGTCTCCTCACTTCAACTACCTATATACCTAATTTTTATTCCATTAATACAAACAAAATACATACAAGATAATATGCTATCAGAATATGACATGGTGTTTTATTCTTTTGTATCAATACTTTACTGAAATGAAGTGCATGTTGACATCTTGCTATTCATTTCATTCATCAATAAGGTTCCTATAGCGCAGTGGTAAAGGTGTAAGGATTGTAAAAATTCAATCAAGAGAGACTAGGTTCGATTCCCCAACAGGGATGCTCTTTTTTCAATTTTGGAATGGATTATTTGCAGCGATTAAATGTGCGCAAAACGCTTTGGAAATATTGTGTTGTGAGCATGAAAAGGCTATAAAAAAAACAGGTAGAATGTATTTTTGTGACATCCCAGGTTATATGAAAGTTCTATTCAAGTGTGAACAGAACATCGCAGGGGAGGTTCAATGTCTCGATATCTCGTACTTATAACATCTCATGTTTTTCTGCTCGCTGGGTGTTATGCTTATATCAGGAATATTTAACCAAAGTGCGAAAAACAATGCTAATCAAGAACAAGAAGGCTATGTGGGCAGTGATTACTTAAAGATAAATGAAAAAGGGTATAATTTCACAAGACCCTTGATCGGGACTATAAAGAAAAAACTATCCAAAACAAGACAGCATGAAAAAATCGTGCAAGTTCTGAATTTGAATAGTTAGTGCATGTTCATTTCCATCTGCTCATAATAATTAGAGACTAATAATATTTACCATTATAGAGAACTCTCCCAGATCAACCAGTCAAACCGATCTATATTACCAGAGTTTGTTATAGACAATGAATCTGAGGGAATGACTAGAAGTCAAATTATGGAAACAGCTGGAGTTACTGCTGACATACCCATTGCAGCAAAGAAAAAGAAGAGTTCCAAAACAATTTTGGAAGAGATTCGATAGCTACGGAATATTCGAGAGAATGAACTCAAATTTAAAGAAGAAAAAGAAAATAGAAAAATAAGTTTTCAAAATGAATTTCTGGCAGCTTACAGAGAGAGAACAGAAATTCTTAGAAACAGTATAAGCGGCAATATGTAGTGGGACTCAAGAAAGAAGAGGTGGAGGGGCCATAGAATTTGTTGATAAGTTCAAATTGTATGTATCTGCTTTTTTATATAGGTGTTATAAGTTTTTCTCAGATCTTTTTTCTCTTCTCTACTGGTAGAAATTCTTGTGCAATCCATTCTCTGATTGCTTTGCCAACTTCACTCTCAAGATTTTTCGAAATTTCATCTCTTTCTTCCTCAGCTTCAAATGCCTCATCAAATGGTGGTTGTTCTTGAAGACCTTCGATGTCTTCAATTTTCGACATGTTGTGGAGAACACAATATGCTCTGATGGAGTGACAAATGAATTTAACCCCTCTTAATTTACAATAATATAGTTGACGAAACCTCTGTTTCAAGATTCCAAATGTATTCTCAATGTCAGCTTTACACTGACTCAACATATAATTGAAATTCTTTTGTTTGGTAGTGAAATGTCCATTGTTTTTATAAGGTGTCATTAAATAAGAGGTGCATGGATATGCTGAATCTCCCAAGAGGTACTTGTCTGGAATATAAAAAGAAACTATTAAAAATTGAATAGTTTGGAGCATTGAAAATCCAACCACCACTTGATAGTATTCAAACAAATTGATTCTTCTATGCATAAGCCTTAAACTTGTATTAATTATATAGCTTTGAAATTATCAAAGATTTTCACTTATCAAATCATTGAACTGGCCAGTACTCTTGCATCATGTACAGATGCTGGATATACCCTATGAAAATATTGATGAATTTTTTTTCTTCATTACATATTCCTTGTAAATGCAGAGCAATTTCACCTTTCCTTGATATATAATTATCTTTATTAGCACTAGGTGGATCGATTTCAATATGGGTTGATTACCTACTGCTTGTTCAATTATTACTTACCAAATACTTCAGGAAATTTGAATTTTGACAAATAAAACTGATATGTGATATCCATTGCCTACTCTGTGGGCCATCTGATATAAGTAGATGCCAATTTGCTTATGAACATTGTCACTCTTCCTATCATACGGTGAACAGAAGATATCGTTACATCAAAACGGTCTGCCAAATCTCGATAGCTGCAGGCTTCATGTCCAGCGAACCACAGAAACAGCAAAAGTTTATGTTGGCCCCTTCAACTTTAGTATTCATTTCAATTTTTGAATACTCAATGCTGTTTTGGTACAAAGACAGCAGTTTTTCATACGTTTCTCTATTGATACGAGAATGTGTAATGAATTCTTCGTCAAAACTAGCGTCTTTGTAACATATTCAGTTATGGAGCACCGCTTTTCCTTGACGAGTAAACTTGCCAAAATTTCACTATCGCGTCCTCGTCATCACTGCTACTGCTTGTAAAAAGTAACTCCTCGTTATCTTTTATAAACATATCGATGTTCTCCATCATTAAATAATCAAATCGAATAGAAACTGTCACGAATCCAATCTTGAAAAAAATAATCTCTGTCCATTCTAAATGCTATTTTCACGTTTTTTTTTTCACAACGCCAAGATTTGAACGATCAAATGAACTTCCTGTGAAGTTCGATCGTAATTATATGAGGCGCCTCGTTCGAAAAAGATCACAATGGTAGTAATCTTATTTACGCGATATGTGTTGGATTATCTGAAGAGATCTGCGACGAATAGATCGTTATTAATATATTATTATGATCACTATGTATTTTATGTGTGTTATGTGTCAATGTTGTGTCACAATAATTTTGTACATATTTATGTCAATAAATAATATTCATATAAGGTGCATAATAACTATCCAGAACATTATAAGTATATATAAAAATACTCTGCTAACATGTTATGGGCTCAGACATCTTGTAAGTTAGATAGCTGGAACATAGATCATCAGATCAGTAAAACTGTTGAACAGGTAAAATGGATAGCAGCAAATTTTGTATTACAAAACTCAACGGAAGCAATTATCAAATCTGGAAATATAAGATTGAACTGTTTTTGCTGAGAGAAGAATTATGGAGTGTCATCGAAAATGCTGCTCCAGATCCACAAACTGAACTTTGGACTACAAAAGATGCTAAAGCTCGGGCTACAATCGGTGGGAAAGTTTGAGAAAACAGTATGAAAAACCTACCTTAACTAATAAAGTGTTCCTCCTGAAAAGACTTTGTCGGATGCCAGAAAATGGTGATATGGAAAAACATATATCTGGTATGATGGATATTATCAATCAACTGAGTACACTAGGGGAAAACTTGGCTAATAATTTGCAAGTAGCCTTATTACTTTGCAGTTTACCGGAAAGCTATGAGAGTTTAGTTATAGCCCTAGAAGGAAGACCCGAGTGTGATTTGACATTAGAAGTCGTGAAAGGTAAATTAATACAAGAATTCTACAGACGGAAAGAAAATGCTAATTCGAAGAGTGAAATAGCATTAAAAACAGACCCGAAACGGTGGTATCCAAGCTCTTCACAAGTGCAAATAAATAAAAATGTCAAATTCTGTCAATATTGTAAGAAGAAAGGTCATCTGATAAAAGAATGCTACCATTATAAAAATAAATCGAAATATGTAGCTAGTGTAGTGAAAAATGATGTGGATGATACAGACGATGAAGAAAATTTTAATGAAACACATATTTGTTTCAATGTAAATGAAAAATATTCTGATAATACCTGGTATATAGATTCTGGTGCCAGTAGTCACATGACTAATAATAGAAGTTTTTTCAAGAAAATCACGAATTCTCGAAGTAAAGTCGAGTTGGCTGATGGAAGAAAAGTCACTTCTTATGGATTTGGTATCGGAATTTTGAAATGTTTGTTGAGCAACAATGAAACAAATGAAGTCGCTGTCGCCAACGTACTATACGTGCCTGATTTAGGAGCTAGTTTGTTATCTGTTAAAAGGTTAACCAACCTTGGTTTTAAAGTCGAATTTGAGAAAAATATCTGCAACATCAAGCTGCGAGACAAAGTCATGGCTCAGGGCATCATCAATGGAAATTTATATCAGTTGAATTGTGCAAACATAGCAATGGCAGTTTGGGATGGATGTAATAATGGATGTATTCACATTTGGCACAAAAGGTTTGGTCATCGAGATCCTGCGGTACTGATTGAAATGGAGAAGAATGCAATGGTGAATGGAATGAAAATAAGCAATTGTGGGCGAAAAATGATTTGTGAAGTATGCATAAAAGGTAAAATGACAAAACAATCATTTCCGAAGAAATCATCTAATAAAACTACAGATGTACTAGATCTAGTTCACACCGACCTATGTGGGCCTATGCAGACAATCACACCAGGTGGAAAGAAATATATCCTCACCATGATAGATGATTACTCTAGATATTGTATCATATATTTGCTTGCGAAGAAGAATGAAGTATCAGAAAAAATTCAAGAGTATGTAAAACTGGTGGAAAATGTATTCAACAAGAAACCCAAAATTTTGAGATCGGATAGAGGTGGTGAATATGTTAATTTGGATTTGAAAAAGTATCTACAACAAGAGGGTATACAAATCCAGTTGACAGCACCATATTCGAGTCAGCAAAATGGCATTGCTGAAAGAAAAAATCGATATCTTACTGAAATGGCAAGATGCTTACTGATTGATGCACATCTTCCAAAAACCTACTGGGGAGAAGCAGTGATGACTTCAAATTATCTCGAAAACTTATTACCCACTAAAGCTATAACTTCAACTCCATACCAAATATGGCATAAGAAAGAACCAAGTCTTAATCATATTAGAGCCTTTGGCAGTATTGCATATGTGCACATTCCAAAAAAAAAAAGAAGGAAATTAGATGGAAAAGCTGTGGAATATGTTTTGGTTGGATATGAAACTGGATCTAAAGCATATAGATTGTTGAACAGAAGTTCAGGAAGGATATGTATAAGCAGAGACGTGAAATTTCTGGAAGATGCACACAGTAGTTTCTATAAACCTGATGAAAGTAAGAAGGAAATTGCACTTGTTGAAGAGAGTAAGATAGGAGAAGAAGAGGAAGTGGAAATTTTCTTCAGAGAACCAGATAGTAATTCACAAAATTATCAAGAAATTCGTGAAAATCATTCTGCAAGTGAAACCATAGAGATGTTGAGCCAAGAAAATGAAGATCAATGGATGAATGATGGTAATGAAGAAATAAATCAAATGAATTTTGAAGATAATGCAGAATCGAGAAAATCAGGAAGATCTACAAAAGGTATACCACCAGTGAGGTATTGTACAGGAATTGGAGAAGAAGTTGAGATTGAACCGAAAACAAGAAAAGAAGCACTAAAAAGAAACGATGCAGAAAAATGGATTATGGCTATGGATGATGAGATGGCGTCAATGAAAGACAATAACACTTGGACGTTATCAGAATTACCACCAGGAAAGACAGCTGTTGGAAGCAAATGGATATTCAAGCTAAAAAGGGATAGTCATGGTCAAGTTAGTCGTTACAAAGCAAGAATAGTTGCTCAGGGATTTTCACAAAAATATGGTCAAGACTATGACGAAGTCTTCGCCCCTGTTGTCAAACAATCCACATTTAGATTATTCCTGACTCTAGCTGGAACAGAGCAAATGGATGTATATCATTACGATTTCAAAACAGCATATTTGAACGCTGAATTGAATGAAGAAATATACCTCAAACAACCAGATGGGTATGCAGAGTCAGAAAAAGAACACCTCGTATGTGAATTGAATAAAAGTATTTATGGTCTGAAACAAGCTGCAAGGATGTGGAATTTGACCATAAACAAACTCCTGTTGGAATTGAACTTCAGAAGGGGTATTCATGGTCAGTGTTTATATGTAAAATATGAAGGAAGTTCAATTCATCTTCTAATATATGTAGACGACTTATTGATTGCTTCCAAGGATAAAACGGTTATTAGGAATACGTCCAAGCTTTTAGGAACAAAATTTCAAATGACCTGTTTGGGAAGAATCTCAAATTATTTGGGAATGCAAATCAAAAGAGATGAAAAAGGAATATTTCCCATATGTCAGAAAAATTATATAATGAAAATATTGAAGAATTACAACATGGAAACAGCAAGTCCTGCAAATATTCCATTAGATACTGGATACTACAAGAATAGGAACTCATGTGGTGAATTACTGAATTCAAGTATGAAAGATTTATACAGAAGTGCAATAGGAGCATTGCTTTATATTTCAGTTAACACTAGACCTGATATATGCATTGCAACTTCAATTTTGAGTAAGAAAATAATAGAACCTTGCAAATATGACTGGACAGAGCTGAAAAGAATCATCAAATATCTGAAAGGAACAATGGAAATGAAATTGACACTCGGTACTTCTTGTGAAACTGAAGAAAAATTATATGGTTATGCGGATGCTGACTGGGCTGGCGATAAAACAGATAGAAAATCACATAGTGGATATTTATTCATCTACAGGGGAGCTGTTTTTGATTGGCGCTGTAGAAAACAGACATGTGTAGCTTTGTCGTCTGCTGAAGCAGAGTTCATATCACTTTCGGAAGCATGTCAGCAATCAATTTATTTGAATGGAGTTCTACAAGATTTTCATCAAGGTCCATCTACCGAAATCATTATGTATGAAGATAATCAATCTTGTTTGAAAATGTTGGAGGCTGAAAGAATAAGTGATAGAACTAAACACATCGAAACAAAGTACAATTTTGTAAGAGATTTGAAGAAATCGGGAAAAATTAATTTTATATATTGTCCATCTGTCTCGATGTTAGCTGATTTCTTAACGAAACCTTTGGGTGCTGAAAAATTGAGCGTGTTCAGAAAAATGGCTGGCATACATAGTGAAAGTTTATCTTCGTCGAGAAGGGGTGTTGGATTATCTGAAGAGATCTGCGACGAATAGATCGTTATTAATATATTATTATGATCACTATGAATTTTATGTGTGTTATGTGTCAATGTTGTGTCACAATAATTTTGTACATATATGTCAATAAATAATATTCATATAAGGTGCATAATAACTATCCAGAACATTATAAGTATATATAAAAATACTCTGCTAACAATATGAGCCACAAAGTTCAAAGTTAAACGCAAAATCACGTCCCTTCGTAACCATAGACACTCCCACATGTCCAAAAAACGCACTATTCGGGAAACTAAAATTCCCAACAATTTTGTGGGAGAGGTGGGAATGATATTTTTCGAACGAGGCGCCCCATATAATTACGATCGAACTTCACAGGAGGTTCATTTGATCGTTCAATTATATTTCGGCGCCTCGTTCTTTGAAGATCACAATTGTAGATGTTTAAAGCTAATGTCTGCGTTTTTCCACCCAATCATTATTTGAACCTTGGGTTATAATAAATAATCAGATACAGCTATAATCTCGAAATTAACATTTACTCCCTTCAAGGAAATATTGAATAAAAAACAATCTCATATGCCCTATGAGAAAAAGAACATACAAAATATAATAAGTATGTGCTCTCATTCTTGAGAATCCTTACATTTTTCCACCACTGCCTTCGCTACATCTAGATGGGCTGTCAATG
Organism: Phaedon cochleariae; assembly: GCA_918026855.4. Classification (NCBI taxonomy): domain Eukaryota; kingdom Metazoa; phylum Arthropoda; class Insecta; order Coleoptera; family Chrysomelidae; genus Phaedon; species Phaedon cochleariae. The sequence continues at coordinate 10,152,565 of OU896717.1, forward strand.
GTTTGTTATAAAACTTTGCAAAAACCATTGAGTTTTCATTCCAACCTGCTGTCCCTCGAATTTCTTGCAGCAAGACACCGTTCCGATAAGCAGCTGACGTTGCTGCGTGTCGAGTTGAATATCCCGAAAAAATGGCCGTGTTTACTCCAGCCGCTGCTAGTACTTGCTTAATCCATCGATTCATAGTATTGGTCGTTACCGACCTGTAAGGTTTTCTAGTCGTTAAGAACAAAAAATCTTGTGCTTAAGTTCTAATCTCTGATGTCTCTTGGATATAACACAATAAAGCAGAAGCAGCGCATACCCCAGGCTGCTGCAAAAAGAAAGGCACGTGTAAACAAGGTTGCATGTTCCTTGCAGTTGTAGTTTTCACATGATCTGGAATTAAAATCTGTATTTCATTTGGAGATATAATAATATTGTCCACCCTGATGAGGGCTAAAGTCTGAATGCGATGGGCAGTCGTTAATGCCAATAACGTCGCTACTTTCCTTGCTAGATCCTCCACTGATAAATATTCGTTGGGACACTCATTTTATAAGTAAGATAAAACTATACTCCTGGGTCCCAAGTAAAATTATACTTCCTTCTAGGGGGCCTCAACCTAAGAACTCCTCTGAAAAAACGTTTGATGACTGGACTCGCACCTATTTCACCCTCAAGGATCAAAGATAGCGCCGATCTATGGCCATTAAGAGCCCTATGATTTATAGATTTTTGATCCATCAAACTCTGCAAGAATTGCATAATCTCAGGTATTTCGGCATCCAATTAATTAATTGAATTTTTGAAACAAAAATTCCACCATAACTTGTAAGTACTATTATATTGCTTAATTATCGAACTCGACAAAGATTCTAACAATATAAGTAAGCTGCTTTCATGGAGTTTCTTCTTCACATAAGCCTGCCAGATAAATTCCCGGCAACCAGGATAATCTTTGATGCAAGTGGGTGAGTTTCCCTGGAAGCAGATAATAATTAATTAATGGAAGGTTCAAATTTACCGTTTGCTCCATTCATTATCATTTTATTGAGCGTTCTCAATATCAAAGAAAACGGTGGGAACGCATAGAAATGATAATTTTTCCAACTGACACTGAACGCATCAATCGCTAATGCATTAGCATCTGGGAACCAGGATATAAATTTCTCACATTTATTATTTTTACTGGACGCAAAAAGATCTATTTGAGGTTGGCCAAAAGATTAAGCTGCCACTCGGTCTCTGTCTGAAGTATACGAGACTGTTCATCTGCTATGTAATTGTCCTCAGATCTTATATAAAATGCGTATACCCATAAATCTCTTTCTTCACACCACTGCCATATCCTTTTGCTAAATCACTCAAAAGTGTGTATCTTATACTAACCATACGGTTGATATAAGATAAAGCAGTAGTGTTGTCGACTCGTAGAGCAATATTACTCGCTACCCAGCCCTCCGCAAAACTTTTCAAACCATAAAACACGCCCAGCAACTCTAAATAATTAATATGATACGACTTTTCCTCCGCTGACCACCACCCGTGTTTTTTTCCTGACAGTGGGGCCCCCCAACCTGTCAAGGATGCATCCGCATAAATTTCTAAGTCGTACTTGTCCTGCCCAATGTTATTAACTGTGTGGCCAATTGTTTTTGTCCACCAGCCCATATCCGCCTTTACTTTACTTTAATTTTGTTCATTTCTGGAAAGAGCCAGATATTTCTCTCTTTCAAAAACCTTGGTATACAGCCAACCATATTTCACAGCTGGACAAGCTGCGACCAAAGTTCCGATCAATCGTGCAAAATCCCTTATCTGACAGTATTCTTTAGAAATCAATTGTTTTATCATTTTCAATATCTTCTTCCTTCTCCTCCGGCAGCTCAACTGTTAAATTCACACTATCAAACATAAAACCTGAAAATTGACATCTTGTAGCAGGTTTCAATTTACTGTGTGTCGTGAACGGTGTCTCGCATTCCGTGAACGACTCCTATAGGATCTGTCTGAGCGAGGGCGAGAGCGAGATCTGCCTCTATACTTTTTTCCGCGTCCCATGTGCGCGTCATGACGCTCTTTATGTTTGAGGTTAATTGCATTCTCCAAGGCTTTTAATCGTTTTTCGAGGCTGGATCGTGACTCTCGGCTCCGCGACCCTGAGCCTTTTCTTTTCTTATTCGGGGTGCCCCCATTCTCACTGAAAAGTTTCTGAAAAAAATTGAAATATTAATAATAATAATAATTTTATTTATTCATTCACAGAAATACAAAAAGGAATATGCCTAATTAATAACAAATTTAGTAAATAAATAAATAAAAATACGCAATAAGTGATAAATCACTTGTTTCGAGAAGTTGATATTCAAAACAATTTAAATTATCTAAATATTAATCATAATTGAGATTCAAAAATATGCAAGAAACAAACATACATGTATATACATATAAACTCTGAATAAATAGGAAAATATGATAATTATAAGGGGCTCACTTAAAATAATCATCTATGATATCTCGATCTTTTTCTTTGATAAATAATTTCAAAGCTGTCTTGAACATGTTTACCTACTATATTTCTAATTTCTATAGGGAGGCCATGTAGTTGTATGAGCGCTGACCTATGGATTTATTCATTTTCGGGATGATATGTTGGTGTTCACGTCGAGTATTGTGGTCATGATTCGGTGAGACGAAGATGTGGTTTTTACTGTGATAATGAATGTTCAGGTTCAAATAGTATAATTGAGGAATATCTAGAACAGAAACCTCAGTATATAACTTATCTGTAGGATATCGGGTTGTTTTTTGGAGAATTATTTTCAGAAATCTTTTTTGGTTTACTTCAATTGGCCGTAGGTGAGTTCTCAATGCTCCACTCCAAGCTGCTATAGCATATCTCAAATGGCTCTCGACAAGTGCATGATACAATGTCTTCATTTTGTGGCAAGATAGTATCGTTTCAAGGTATTTAAATCGATATAATATTGTTCTAAATTTTTTGCAAACATATTGAATATGAATGTCCCATTTCAAGTGTTTATCAATAAAAACACCCAAATATTTGACATGTTCAACTGACGTCATAATTTTGCTATACTTTTCATTATCCATTATGAGGTGATCGAAGGAGGGTTTATTAGAATTATTGCAATAGAATGGGACGAAACATGTTTTTTCATGGTTGACGGTGAGCAGTTTATGGTCAAACCAATTTTGCAATAATAAAAAGTCAGTTTCCACTAGAACTCTCAACTCTTCCCAAGAGTTGGCTCTGTAGAAGATGGCAGTGTCATCTGCAAACCCAATAATATCTCCTCCACTTCTCAAGGAAAACAATCCATTCACATAAATATTGAATAAAGTGGGTCCCAAAACAGTACCTTGTGGAACGCCACATTCGATTACTTGTCGATCACCCAGAACATCACCCACGCTTACACTCTGAAGTCTATCAGAAAGGTAACTTTGGGATAGATTAAGAGCATTATTTCTGATGCCGTTATCCTCCAGTGCTTGCAATAGCAGTCGGTGACTGACTGTATCGAAAGCTTTCGATAGATCAATGAATGAGCAGAGACAACACTTTTTGTCATCAAGTGCATTGGATATCTTTTCGGTTAAGGGCATTATTGCATCTTGCGTTGATATTTTGTTCCTGAAACCAAACTGGTTATCAGACAGCAATTTGTATCTCGTTATATATGAATGGAGTCTTTTCTTGATGATGTTTTGAAATATCTTACTGATATGTGTGATTAAAGATATAGGTCGGTAGTAGCAATTATTTCATCTCCTTTTTTTAAAAATAGGGATTTCAACGGTATCACTGGCCACATACCAGCATTGATGCAGAGATTCATTAGATATGTTGAAGGTTCTCTCATGAGCACTACAATTTCATTCAGAGTTTCTGCTCTGATATCATCTATACCAGTAGATTTTTTTTTTAATTTTGAGCTCATTTATGAATTCATGTATTTCAAAGACATCCGTAGGTGACAAGACGAAGGAATTGAAAATAGATTCTCTCTCGGGATGATAGTTTGGATTCTGTATGGATCCGCGACACCGTTCTGGGGACCGGAGCCTGCACTGGGCATAACAAGAAGCCAAACTTCGTCTGCCCTTAACAAATGGGCGGACGAGGCACTAGAAGTATATTGGAGGCGTATAGGCGGCTGCAGGCAATCGAGAGACCTGGTGGCCGGTCCAAGCAAGCCAAGGACGGCTTGGTTGCTGGGCAGGGATCGCCAAGTCCAGCGCCTTCTTATAGGGATACTGACAGGGCATAACAGGTTACACAGACACGTATCACTCATAGGTGTGGAAGATAGTCCCACTTGCCGTGAATGCGGAGAAGATGAGGAGACATCACTTCACTTCCTCGGAGAGTGTGACGCGTATGGAAGGATGAGATTCGAAATATTTGGAGTAGATAAACTACAACAGGAAGATTTGGTCGAATTAGAGTGGACGGACATCCTGACCTTCATCAGAAGGACGGGAAGGTTCGAAAAGGACAACTAAAAGAGGGATGTGTAGATATGTGGAGAGCAGGGGTTGGCAAAAAGGGCCCATAGGGGCCTACTTGCCTGGCTACAGCCTCCCCACAATACTACTACTACTACTACTACTTGGATTCTGTATAATTTCACTAACTAATTTTTTCCCAATTTCAATGAATGTCGAGTTAAATTTGTTCTCTAGTTATTTTCGAAAAACGTTTATTATGTTTACTGGACAAGGTATACGGTCAAAATCGTTGGAAAAATGAATTACACATGAATTTATAATGTCGGTTGATCTTGAGAGATGAAATATGAATCTACTGAGCTCGCTGCTTTCCGGGAAACGGCCTGGAAAGTGTTGTACCTAGCTCGGTACCGTGGGACCGCTCGATGTAACTCCTCCCCCCTTAAGAGACGGCTTCGGGCTGGAACAGGACCGAAGGCGATCATTTATCTTCGATCTTGATTTGGACCTCTGATGGCTTCTTCTTCATCTTCAAGAGTCTGCGGGTGATGTAGGTCGACAATGTGAGGATGACTATTGCGACTATAGTCCAAAACATCCAGTTGATTGATTGTTTGTCATTGGAATCATCAATTGATAGTTGATTGGTTGCTTCGATGTGTTGCCGGAGCCGATGGATATCTCTAATGGGACGTTTTCGATTCTGAGTGGTTTTCTTCGGACTATTTCAACTTGGGTGGAGCCGTTCATTATTTTTGGTAATACGAGAGGACTACCAAAACTTGTAGCCTGGTTGTTTTCGAATTTTACTGACTGGTATTCGACGCTGCAATCCAGTGCAATCTGAAGTAGAATGTTGCCTTGTATGGTGAGGAATTGTTCTTCAGGGCATTGAGTTTCAATCTTGATTTCTTCACGACTGATGATCAATAAATATTCTTCATTCACTTTATTCAATATCGATGGTGGAATTTCTATTGGTATTTGTAGACATCGGGATCTCTTGTCTTGGATGAGGGCGGAAATACAGTCTTCAACAGGGTGGAACTTGAATTCTTCTTGCTCGCAAAGGTAGGTGTCTGCGACTTTCGTACTGGTAGTTTTCTTGTTCGAGAGCCAAGTAAGGTTTATTTGGGATAATTAAGGTTTGATTATTGGTTGGAATTGGAAATAAATGGAAATATTGACAGGTTTTCGGATGGATTATTGGAATTTCTATGGCAAAAATAATCTTAGTCTTAGTGAAGTAACAGTTTGTGTGCATGATAGAATACCAAGTGTGATAATTAACATCTAGTATCCTATTGTGATCATTATGAAATCTCAATTCAGTTAGTATGTTTTTCAAGTTTTGAAATGGCAATATATCTGGATGAATAATATGTATTTTTGCAAAAGTAATGGCATTTTCTATGTTGTCTAAGAGAGTAACGAATATATTGGCATTCAAAAATATTTGATCCAACATATTTGTATAAACTGCATATTCTGAGAACTGGTCTGAAATGTTTTCTAAAGAAGCTTTGTTATCAGAAATATACTTGGAAATCTTCATCTGATTATAAGTAATTGTTTCCATATCTTTCGAATTTTGGCCGATTAATTGTTTGGATAATGAAATTTGTATATTGACATCCTTAACGATTTTTTATGGATTTCTTTGTTGAAATAGCACGATTGTATCTTTCGCCGTCTAAAGAATCGAGTGTACCGAAAAGAAACTTTTGAACTGTTCCTCCTGCATTGATCAATCTTCTTTTATTTCTGGAATATACTGGGTTATATATATATATATATATATTATTGAACTTATTTGTGACTTCTTTGATAATAAGTTCCAAATTTTCATAGGTATTTTTCAGGGTATAAAAATATCTAGATTGGTTACTAGTGAGATATTTGAGGTTTCGATAGCTTCCAATTAATTTGTTGATTTCGTTTTCTATGATTTTCAGATCAATTTCATTGATAAATACATGTTTATTGGTTATAATTTTAGATTGGCCTAGTTTAAATGGGAGAATTCCGGGTGAGTTGGTGATTTGTTTCAGTTTAATCTCGTAAGCTTGGACCAGCACGGTCATCAGCTGAAGGAGTATCAGTCCCTTCATTTTGACCCTGTTACAAAACGGGTTTTCTTAGTTCTTTAATGTGGATGGTTTCTGTATTGCCTGTCTTATTCTTTATTTCGACTTTATTGTGTTCTAACATTCTAGTTATAGTATATGGACCTAAAAATTTGTTATTTCTTTTATTTCTGTTCAACGGATTTTTCTTATCCACCCTCTGATTTAATTTGAATTCCTCATTTGCATCGCCTTTGATATTTGATTTAGATATGATAGTTTCTTTTCGAGTTTGAAGCTTTTCTTTCACTTTTTCATGTACTGGGTGAATTTTTTGTTTGTGATCTTGAATATATGCGGAAAATACTTCTTTAGGTACGAAAATTCCATCGGCGCTTCTAGAGTCGGTATGTCCAAAAACAAGTTCGAATGGGGTGAATCCTGTTGTGCTATGTATTGAACTATTGTAACCTAATGTGGCATAATTGATCAAGTCTGATTTGTTTGGGTAGATTTCTTTCAATATTCGTAGTTGCTCTATCAATGTCGAATGAAATCTTTCCACAATTCCGTTAGCTTCGTGATGTCCTGGGGTAGTGAAATGTATTTTAACATTATGAAGGTTCAATAGTTCTTTAACAGTCTCATTATTGAATTCTTTTCCACTATCTACTATGATTTTTTGTGGAGTACCAAAACATGTGAAATATTTGAATAATGCATTGCATATGTTAATAGCAGTTTTTCCAGGACTTATAAGAGCTTGACCGAATTTTGAGAAGGCATCTATCAGGGAACCGAAAAAGAATGAATCGATATGAACTGTTTGAAAAGCTTTTGATGGAGTTTCAGTTAGAACAAGTGGCACATATGGATTTTCTCGAGCATATTTTGTTCTCTGACAAATTCCACATGTATTAATGAACTGTGTTACCGTATATTTTATATTTGTCCAATAGTAATTTCTTTTCAAGTATTGGGTTGTTTTTTCGATACCTCGGTGGTTCGTCTTCCCTTTATGATGATTTTTTATCATTAAAATCTGTTCTTCTTGATTTTTTATAGTATTGACTAATTTTGTGCAACAAACTTATTTCAATATTCTTCTATCAAAATTTTCTGAATAGACGTTGTTAAAAATTGGGATAAACTATTTTTTGTCGAAGTATAAATAATAATTAGTATCTGGTTTTAAATATTCTGTCATGAAATCGAAAATCATTCTTTCATTATTGTGAAATGGTATAGTTTAACAGTTATTATTTAACATAAATATTTGCAAGCCCATACTATTGCCAATAATTCCTTTTTTATTGTGCTGTAGCGTTGCTATGTTTCATTAAGAGTACGACTAGCGTACGCAATCGGTTTGTCTTGTCCTATAGTCCCTTGCGATAAAATTGCGACAAGTGCTATGTTCGAAGCGTCAGTAGTCAGTATAAAGTCTCGTTACAGAGGATTTTCTTACAATTTTCGAAACTTTCAATGAAATTTTGGCTATGAATAACTTTTGCATTCTTCTTAAGGCACAGAGTCATGGGTTTAGTAATTTTCGCAAAGTCTTGAATGGAACGGCGGTAGTAACCTAATAAACCTAAGAATGATTTGATTTCTTCCTGTGTTTTAGGAATTGGGAATCTCTGACTGCCGAAATTTTGTCTGGATTGGGCTTGACGCCTTCAGGGGTTATTATATGGCCTAAAAATGAAACTGATATTTGTAAGAATTCTGATTTGTCCATCTGAATTTCGAAATTCGAGTTCCTAAGTCTGTCAAATACTTTGTTCAGTCTGGATACGTGCTCTTGTAGTGATGTACTGAAAATTATTATATCGTCGAGGTATACTAAGCAAATGTCGTTATTAAGTCCACGTAAAACATTGTCTATAACACGTTGGAATGTTGAGGGGGCATTTTTTTAACCGGATGGCATACGTTTGATTTCGTAGTGTCCATTGAGGGTGGAAAAAGCTGTCTTTGGTATGTCATGTTTGGTCATTTCAATCTGGTGGTAGCCAGAAGCTAAGTCTAGTGTTGTAAAGTGATTTGCCCTGCCAAGTCTGTCGAGTATGTCATTAATGTTAGGTAGAGGGTATTTATCGTCTATAATAATGCGCCATTTCTGTTTGCCTGAGTGATCTAATTTTTTATGGAACTATCCATATGGGACTGCTCCAAGGTGAGGTTGACGGTTGGATGATACATTGTTCTAACATTTTGGCCATTTGAGATTCAACTTCTCTTTTGAGAACTTCTGGCAATCCGTACGATTTAGTAAACACAGGGGTTTCGTCTTCGAGTTTGATTTCATGAGTAATTTCCTTCGAAAAGCTAAGAGGAATTTCTTCGCAATGGAATATATCTCGATACCTATAACAAAGCTCACTGATCATTTTTTTCTCTTCACTATTGCAATGATTCAACCTGAGATTTTTCAAGTTAGAATTCAAGAGGGAATCTTGTTCATTACTCAAGTTATTACTATAGTCAATTTTTTCAATGTAATTTATTTCGTAAGGGGTCTAAAAGTTCTATATCAAATGGTTGGCTGATGTTAATCTTGAATGTTGTTGAATTTGAGTTTATTATTGTTGTGATTGCGAAAAAATTACAAATATTGACTACGGCTGTTGGTGATTGTACTTTGATTCCGAAATCGATGAAATCTAGCAAACCTAATCCATTTTCGTAAAAAACTGGGATTTTGAAAACTTGTTGAGTAATTGGCGGAATAATTAAGGTAAGATAGCATTTATTAAAATGTTTAGAAGGCTCAGACGTGTTTTCATCAAAAATCATAGGGATTTGAACATTTGGTGTGGTTAGAATTTTATTCTGAATATCGATGTTTGCATTTAATTGTTTGAGAAGATCCATACCTATTAGTCCTTCATACTTTTCGTTGAAGTCGAAAACATGGAACTTATGTATCTCTTGTGTGTGAAAAATTCCAAAAATTGGAATGATCAATACTTCGTTATGGAAACTTACGTCATGTGACATTTGAATACTAAAAGTTTCATTCGTTATGTAATTTGGATAAAATTGGTAGGCTAATTTTGGACTGATCAAACTTCGAGAACTACCGGTATCGATTAAGAATTTTGCTTGAATTTCAAGTATAAAAATAAACGGTAAGTCATTTTTCAAATGATTGAGTTTAATAACTACGTTGGGTGATTTTTGGGAACATCCTGTGAAAAATTTAAATCTTCATCATATGAAATTTCTTGTGGAGGTGTGTCTTGCTGATCGAAATCTTGATATACATTTGGCTGTTCAAAATATTGGTCAGATTGTTCACATTCCTGATTTCTTGGGTCATAAGGTTCAGAGTAATCGTTAGGGTAATCATATTGTGATTCTTCTCTGTTATGGAGTTCTTCCGAAACAAAATTTCTAGGACCCGTGCTTTGGAAATAAATTCAAAATCATGTCTTTGATGCTGAACTGTCGGGTTTCTAGTAGAAACCGACATTGGTTCTGGTCTGGTATTAGGTGTGTGTCCCGTAGGTTTGAATGCATTACGAGGTGGACCAAATACTTGTCGATTTGTGAACAATTTTGTTGACCTAAATTTTGTCTTGGTTGAATATTCATTGGTTGAGATGGGAATTGATTTCTCATTATTATTCAGATTTTGATTGAAATGTTGATTAGAAAAATTTGGCCTTTAAAAGTTAGAGTTTTGGAAATTTGGTCTCGAAAAATTTGGGTTTGGATTAAAAGTTCGATTTTGGTACGAATTTTGGGGTCTCGCAAAGTTCACATTATGTTTAGGTCGATTAGGTTGTTTCTGAGGAAATGATGGAATTTTTCTCTGATTAAGAATACAATTTTCCTCTTCTAAAACATGTGAGATTGCTCATTCTAAGCTGTCAGGGTTTCTCAGTCTAACCATATCTTGAATTATGCCAGTTAAACCACGAATGAATGTTTTAAGAGCAAGCTCGTCGTAGTTCCTCATTTTGAAAGCTCTTTCATCTGCAGGTAAATTCATTGAAATTAATTTTGATTCAATAGCACTTCGACTCTTTTGAATTCTCTGACCGAAAGTAAAGAATGATTCGTTTCTATGAGGTCTCATAATAATCATTTCTCGAACAAGACCATCTAAATTTCTTTGATCACCAAAACTAAGCCTGAGTAAATTTTTCAACGCATTCCAATCTCTTTATTTCTGGCCTACTACCAACTAAACTCAACGCATTTCCTGATAATTTTCCTATTACGGCCCTGATAAGAAAATCATTGATAGGATCGTTAAGATTGTCATTATTTTTATAAGTTCTTACAAGATAGTCACAATGTTCTAGAAATATTTCCAAGGTACTTTCATCATTACCATTGAAATTTGGTATTAATTATATCGATGTATAATCTAAGTAATTGATAATTTACTGCCATTTCGTTTCAATCTATTCCTGAATTATTCAATCTTTCTATTATTTCCTCAATTTTCAAATCTTATGTACTTACTACTTCACAATTGACATGAAATCATTCTGATCTGATTATACTTCTGCCTAACTATGTTCTAAAATATTATATGCTCTAATTTTTTCTAGAACGCAATTGTATCCACTAAATTTCGTTGTGTTCACCAACAAACTAGAAAAACATATGCACTGTTCTACTAGGGATTTCGACTCATCTGCCACAGAAAATAATAAAAATGGGGAAAGGAATGAAAAGGATGGCTCACCTTTGAATGGTACCGTCTGTCTTCTTCCTGGACCCTGGGTGTTGATTTCTGAAGTCTGCATCGATTTTTCTGTGTTCGATTATCACACCGAATTGTAGGATTTTCGCCCGTGAAGAGTAAAACTCAAAACGAATACACGATGAGACGTCACGGGCGTATCCTACCGACTGCGCCAGTTATTTTCGAAAAACCGGCAAAAGACTTTTTAAAAAACGTTTATTATGTTTACTGGACAAGGTATACGGTCAAAATCGTTGGAAAAATGAATTACACATGTATTTATAATGTCGGTTGATCTTGAGAGACGAAATATGAATCTGCTGAGCTCGCTGCTTTCTGGGAAACGGCCTGGGAAGTGTTGTACCTAGCTCGGTACCGTGGGACCGCTCGATGTAACTCGCTATATCTTTCATATCTGTTAAAGGATTGCCTATATCGTCTCCTATTGAAGTTATTGCAGCTTTGGGTTATTTGTTATTGCTTATTTCGTTCACTATATCCCATAGATTTTTTGAGTTTGATTGATTTTCATTGATTTTATCTTGGTATCACCATCACTCTGTGGCCCATAAGCACCAATGTCAACAAATGTGAATTTGTTATCATAATCAGCTAATAAAACTACACTTAACGTTTTTTTGTAGTTGAAAAATAGTGTTCCACTTTCTGCTGGAGCCTGTATTCTAACATGTTTTCCATCTATGCTGCCTAAACAGTGAGGAAAATTCCATTATTCTTGAAACCCTTTGGAAATTCTCAACCACTCATCTTGGGTGTCTGGAGTTTAGTAGTAGAAGTACTCAAAACTTAAAATATCCCACAATGCTTCACAAGTTTCATGAATTACCTATATAATGTACAGTGCTGAGTCCTATATGAAAAGTCCATGCTATAGCTTGCATGCTAGTACCTTGTGAGAGATATCTGAAATAGAATTATTTCTTAGATATTTTCTATAAATTTTTATTGAAAATATTCCTACTGTAGTGTTATGACCAGCCTTTCCTCAGATGTTATTCCATCAGATCTGATGTATTGTCTGCAGATTCTGGGTTTTATCATATTCATTAAAGGCGGGTTTATACAGCAATTAAAATAGTATAATGAATAAGATAACACTATTCAAGGAATAAGAATTAAAAAACATGGTTTATATAGACCACTAGATAAAAAAAAAGGATTAAGGATTAACCAATCCAATCACGGCTTTGATGACATTGACTTTTTATGTTCTGTGAAAATTCTTGTGACCTGTGTTGTGTTTGGATTGACATTGACACTACACTCACTACAGTGTTTACATTCAAAAATAAATTTTTGATTATAAGGAATTTCGACTTAGTATCTACAATCAAATTATCATTGAAAACTTTCTCAATGGACGACGGACCCCTAATTGAACAGGTTTCAGGATTTCCACAGCTTTATGCTAAATCCGATCCAAGGTTTAAAAATATGAGGATGAAAGAAAATGCGTGGAAAACGATTGCTATCATTATGGAACAAACACGTAAGTATAATGACTGATGATACTCACGAGACTGATTTTTCATTTCATATTAACCTGAATATATAGCTGAAGATCGTGAACATCGGTGAAAGCTCTCAAGAAACAAATATACTGGCCTAAAAGGGGAAATTAAGACTAAACCATCTGGTTCTGGGGCCAGTGAGGAATCTTGGCCCTATTTCAGGTCAATGGGCTTCCTGGACAAATATCTTCAAACAAGGAAGTGGGTCTTTTTATTGCAATCAAAATATCCAGTACTAGTGTTTATTTTTAGGTCCTACTCTAATATGCTAAAAGCCAATAGGCCTGAAAGCCAAGAATGGAATTCAATGTCGACGATAATATCTTATCAAAGTGTGAGAGCCAGAATAATGACTCACCAGATGAAAGCTATTTAACAGAAAATGAGGAAGAAGGAGTGGCAACTCCAGTTTCTTTAAAAAAATCCTCTTTCAGAAAGGTTAGATGAAAGTCAGAATCCAGGTTGCAGTAGAAGTGGCAGACTTCCATATTGCAAACAGAGTTCAAATATTTCAACTCTCAAGAGAATTCACAATGAAAGTATTCCTAGACATACTATTGAATGAATCTGATGCGTTGTCTGAGAAAATTGGTGGATGTTTTGAGACATTTAGTAAGGTTTTGGAGAAAAATATGAAAGAGCAGCAACCAACATCTTTGACAGTGGCTGATGAAGAACATTTCGTGAGGAGCCTAGCTGCAGACATGTCTGTATTTACACAAAAACAAAAAATAACATTGAAAAAAAAAGTATCAAGTTTATTGTTGCCGATTATCTGGAATCTATTTTTTTATCGCTTGGAGCGCACGAAAGGGAATCCCTATAATGTTCAAAGAACATCGTGCGTTCCTAGGGAGGATAGGGATAGGAGGTTGGTATTGGATTTTTTTTTGAACTTCTGGAGATTATTTGTTGTTGGGAATACTTCCCCAGGCAATGAATTCCAGAGCCTAGCCGTTCTATGGATGAAGGAGTTCTGATAAAGTGCTGTTCGACATCTTTCGAGGTTGACAACGAAAGGGTGTGCTGACTGGGCTTGTCTAGTTCGTTTGACTGGTATTGCTAGTGGAGGGATGATAGCAGCGATTTCCGAAGAACATTTCCCGTGGAAGTATCGATAGAAAAGTGAAAGGTCGCCGACCTTTCTACGGTGTTCCAATGATGTCAAAGAGTGAGTGAGTGTGGCGTCACCCACCAGGCGGCTATAAAATACTCCTAGGCTAGGGATCACTATATAATTTTGTACCTGTTGTTTTTTTTTCTACATTGTCAACATGATGGACTGATTCTTTTAGTTCCACTTCAGGAAAGTCTAGGTAGGTACCTGAGTTGAAAAATATAAGGAACTAAATTTCATTTATTTCGATGACTAGGCTAACTCATTTTGTTCCTTTTGTTTTTTTTTAGGAGTATATTTTTTATTTTATACATTGTCAACACAATAGACTGACTGTTCATTTTATTTCTACTTCAGAAAAGTTCGAGTACCTGAATTAAAAAACTATATGGAACTGAATTCTATTTATTTTGATGAATAAAAGTAAATTTCCTTCACAATAATTCTTCCTCATACCTACTGGAAATGATCTGGAATTCCTCCTTTATTTACTTAATCTTATTGATATGTCACTGCTCCTTGATCTGAGATAAAATAATCTGCCAGTGTATCTCTAAGGATGTTATTAGCAGTAGATGAATTTTTGGCCCCAAGTCGCCCTACAGATGTCAAGTTTGTCTCTTCTTCACTCAAAGAGTCAATGAATCCTCTGGGGCAATATTTTCTGTCTTTGACTGGAATGTCCTCTTTTCCTTTCTGGATATAATTGTGGAGCACAACACATGCCATTACAATTTTATCACATAAATCAATGTTTGCAATGATTGGTGATCTTAATCGCCGCCACCTTTGAGCAATAATGCCAAATGTGTTTTCAATCGTTCGTCTAACTCTGGATAAACGATAATTGAATATATTCTGTTTTTCATCCAGATATTTTCCAGCATAAGTCCTAATTATATTATTATGCAGAGGGAATGCTTCATCAGCTACAAAAAAGTGAAGAAAATTAGTTTGAGTCCCATGTAATACTTTTGGTTTAGGTATGTCCAGTGTTTTATCAATTAATACACTTCCAAATATTGAATTTTGGATTATATAGGAGTCATGGTTGGAGCCTTCTCTACCAATATCAAGATATGTAAATTTATAGTATGCATCGCATGCAGCCATGAGTATAATGCAAAAATAAAAAGATTGCACAATTATTGGTTTATATAACAATATTGTGTAGCTTCATTATTCCAAATTTTTTGGGATTTTCTCTCCTCGTTTCTATAAAATAAAAATATGAATATTATTTCAATATACGTGTAGTAAGGACAAATCAGATGATTTGCCCCAAAATGTCACTGCGTTTAAAGAATTTTCCTATCAGAGAGCCTAAAAGAAAAATTCACTAGCTTGTCAGTGACAATTTGTATTGAAAAATTTTTGGAGAAGAGAAATAAAGGTATATAGAAAAAATATCAAATTTTCACTTATCTTTGGACGTTTCGGGACCGATTCTGCTCCCGTTTTCAACATGAAGAGATTTTTTCAATTGCGAAGTCGTATAATATGTCTTGAAGCTTTTCAGTTTCCAATGACAATGAATCTTCAGATGAAATTATTTGAGCAACGACAATTTAGTGGTCAGTAATATCAGACTCCAAGATGGCTGATTGAATGTTATTGATTTGAGGTTTTTTGATGAATATATGATCAATACATGTTTTCGACTCGCCTTGTACTCTTGTGTATTCATTTATTGTAGATATGAATCCTTGTGCACCCAGTATATTCAGATAATCTTCAATATGTTCTTCTTGACCTAAAATATTAATATTTATATCGCCAACAATCACATGAAAATCAGCATGTGTAATACTCAAGTAATTTTCCAATTGACTGTTAAAATTGTCAACGCATATCGATGGAGGTCTGTATATAGCTGTAATCAATAAATTTTTGCTAGCAAATTGTGAATTTATTTCTATAACTTTCATGTCTCCAATATTTTTGATAGAATAGTGGTAGCCAATTCCGTTTTTTATATATATCGCTGTTCCATCATTTTTATTTATGTTTCCTTCATTGTATACATAGTTATAACCTTCAATTTGGTACTTACATAGAAAAATCATCAATTTGCCATGTTTCTGACAGTACAATAAAATCCAGTTCGGTATCAATTTTTTCAATTAAAATTTTTAATTCCTCTAAATTTTTATTTATGCTCCTAATATTTGCATGGAAAATGTTGATAGTTCGATTTTTGATTCTAGTTATCATTTTGTTAGGGTCTGTTACTGTTTCAAGCATTTCGGTTTCTACCGATTCAATTCCAAAATATTTGATATAATTATCCATCTCTTACTGTCCTCTTTAGTTATCGATAGTAAATAGATCTATTGAAACTGTCAATCCTATGAGGGCAATGATTTTGACAAACAACCAACAGTGCGCGTGAACAATACTTAAAAGAGACAAGAAAATTTGAAATTTCAAATAATATAACAATAAAGTGTGTACATAGCTATCACAACAATAAGAAATAATACATAAACAGTTTGGGTATCATTTTTGTTTCTTCAATCGAAGATTCGCGACTTTTTTTGGTGTAGTATCTATTGTAGATAATGCCCTAGTTGTATATCGCTTGAGTTGTTTCTCCTTGTTTGCTTCAACTACTTTTCGGTCTTCTTTTCTGGTAGTCTCATCTGTTTGTTTCTTTGAGGTAATGTTCGTTATGATCGAATTTGCAGGGTCTTCAGTTATTGGGGTAGAGGGTGCACTAGATGTATCTCTTTCTGCCAGGGGTGAAGATACTTCGAGATCCTTTCCTTTCCTTTCCTGACTGAAAGAGTAGATTAAAATCTGTCGTCAGTCCTAGAGACTATGACATGAATTCCAGATAAATTTTTGTGAATGGATTGGGTATAGTCTCCAGAATGTTATCAGTTGTAACTGATGGGTCCTCAAAAACAGACTCCCTCAAATATGATTCAAGAGGCGCATATTGTTCCAGCACTCTGTCAACACATGCTTCAATAGATAACCACCTTGTTATTGATGGAGAGAGTATTTTATGGATTTACACTTTTACTCTTCGTAAAGCACTGCTATTGAAATGGCTGCCAATGTTTCCCAGTAAATCTTCAACATGCCAGGGTAGTTTCAAACATGCTTTTGATATGGCTAGATGTGCCATATGACAAGAACACCCCACACAAACAATGTGTGGAAAATACTGAATGAATCTTTCCGACCATAACATTGGTGGTACCCGATGAAAATCCAACCAAATTTGTTGTAGGAAAGCCGTAGAGACTCTTTTAATAGAGAATATCAATCATCAGCAGCATGGGCTTCAAAGAGGTCAAAAAACTGTGTTTTCACCATATTTGTATAATTATCAAAATATATAACAGTGAAAGCACATTGCTTCTTCACAGATATATCTGTAGTCTCATCCATCACTAATAAAAAAAGAAACATCCTTCAAATCTCAATTTGTCATTCAATTTTTGCATAAAATTGTCACCTAAACTTCTGCATAAAATTGCAGCGGCTTTTGACCTTCTCAAGCTCAATTGCTGTGCTGTTTTTGAATCTTGAAACATGTGTTTCAGTAATGGAGTAACAAAAATGGCAGATTGTTGGTAGCCAAAAGCAGAGATAAGTTACCCACTAAGATGTACTTTTCTTATGAGCGATTTGGCCACAACTGATTCTGGGTCAGTGATATACAGACAGATGGCATTGGTGGTCAGAATATGCAAGGTTGGTAGAATAGATGATTATTTGTACAAATAATCATCAATTCTACCAACCTTGAGTATATGCGCGAACTTAGCTTATGCGGTATCTGATTTCTCAAGGACGGTTGGTTGGAGCCAGAAATAAAGATAACCTCTGCTTGTAGAAAATTGTTTTTTTGAAAATAATATCAATGTTCCATCAAATTTCATATAGATCTCTGATATAGATAAGTAAGGAAGACGAACGTTTTCCTGTGAACATGAACTGTGAATGGTTTTTGTTCATAAATTAGTATTTCTTAATTACCTATAGGTACCTATTCAATTGAAAAAAAATATATAATAATGCAATGTTCTTGTTTTCATTGTGATAATATAGGTTTGTCCCTTATGTTAAAATTTCGATGCAATCTAGCGAATTATAAAAAATTATTTGTAGTCTCAATAATGGTCGCAGATGCGTAAAAATTACAAGACAAAAAAGTTTAAACCTTATAACAAAACAAATCATTTCGTATTTCAAAATGTATACCAGTATGGCGCACTACAAAAAGGTTCATGGAGGGAAAAGGGTATTTTGACTCCTGAGGAAATATTTCCTTCTAGATTCTTACAATCACTCGGCATACTGTGATATGAAGATCCCTAACACGTAATGTTTCATTGAATATCCCGAAATCTAGAAGAGCTTTGGAGGAAAAAAATCTTGAAATTTTAACGATCTGTAGATCGGTACCTATCGAAGCGTTTTATGTTGATCTGGAAAATAACCCCTGAAATATTGATACTGAATTTTGAAAAATCCTGTATATATATTGGGGTTATTTGAAAATAACATATTTTCGAATAGGTACCTACCCACATGATATTTGAATGTATTCAAATCAATGGATTCAATTCCATGTGTAAAATAGGTATATAATAATTTTCAAGAAACTTGAACTTATGCAGTTAATTCACTAATTTAACCAAAATTACTATCAATATAATTCATCACTTTGAAAGCACGAGAGGAAATCCCTATTTTGTTCGTGAAAGAACTTTTTCATCTTAAGACTTACCTAGGTCAGAGATAAGTTACCCACTCCTAGGTTCAAGTCACAGAACTTATTTATTCTGAAATCTAATTTTGTCATGTGAGATTCTTCATGTTTTGTAATTATGGGAGGGGAAAATGAGGGGAATATACAGGATGTTTCAAAACTAAGGTACAATTTTCAAAGGAGCGAATCTTGAGTTCATTTTAAAGAAAAATCTTAATATGAACAATTATCCTAAATCTCTTGAATTTTGAGATACATGGTGGTAGATTGGATGAAAAATAAGTATAGTTTTATTCAATAGGGAAAATGGAGTAGGAAGTGATAACATTTGGACAATCATATTTCTAGTGTCATTGTTAGGGGGATATTATTGTTAGTAATTTGCCATTGAATTTTGTTTCAAAAAGGACCTGTTGTTGAAACTCGATAGGGCCAATCATTTTCGAGAAATACAGAAAAACGAGACCAGACTCCAAATTTTGATTTGAATGCTGAGCAATTCATTCAGGACATCCGTTCAGATTACTGGATAACCATAATATAACTAAATCTTGCCATTAGGAAATGCCATACATGGTGACCAAAAGAAGAATCTATGCATATTTTCAACTTTGACATCCTGAATCTCAAAATTTGATAGCCTTAGCACGAACGTTCATATAAAGTTTTGTTTTGGAAATTAACTTATGAATCACTCCAATGAATATTTTATTTTACCTCACATTTGTAGCACCCTGTATGAAAAAATAATCAGTATGTTTTTTTCACCTTTTTTTTCATAAAGACACATTACCTATTTACATAATTGAAATAAATAATAAATATTCTATGAATTGTGGAATGATGAAATGAAAATTTAGGTAATAGGGATGAAAGTAACAGGAGCCTCTGAGAACACTAAATAATTAAGTATAATATTCATGAAAATACTCTAGGAAAAAGTAGGAAGCAAGTATATATATTATAAAATTATACATGTTTCAATGTATCCAATTTTTGTCCTTGTTTTCCTCCTTTTTCTTGAGATTGGTTCAAGGAACTGGTTTTACAAGTTTTAAAAATTTTTGTGATTACCATCAACTTAAATAAATACATTTTATGATCAAAGCAGTCATCATCAGTTGAAAAATCATAGGGCCTGATATTTTTTCGGATTGAGCTCAATAACCTTTGGCATACTTTTTCCTTACAGCAAATATTTTCATATTTGTTTTCAAACGTGTTGAGTGCACATTGAATTACTTTATACAATTCATCAGATGGCGATTTTGAACCTACCATTTTTGAATATTTTATTATATGCTCATACATTCTATGAAATATTGAAATATCATTATTGTCATTAAAAAAAATATTAGCTGAAAGTAATAACTGTTTACATGTTTCACAACTGAATTTTTTGATTGTTTTATGTGCCAAATAGCCAGCAAAATATTTTGTTGCACAATTTTCAAGTGTTTCTTCTGGCTTCTGATACTAGATTTGATGATGAGCTCCCAGTACTTCCAGCGTCTTCATCAACAAAAATTTGACTAACCACAGAATCTTCCACAGAAGATCCATCCTCCAACATTGGCAATATATCTTCTTCACAAATGTCTTCATAATTAAATGATGATTGCCTCATTAAATTATGTATGACATTTGATCTGAAGAGGGTCCGGAAAACTCTTGCAGTAGGGTTCACATTTGAACCTCCTTTCTGCCTGTAAATTGCAAATAAATTCTCCAAAACATCTTGACTCAGCTTGGATGTCAAGATGTATGAATCTCTATTTGCATCTACTTCTTGGGAATATATACAAGGTATCCCCTTGATGGTTTGTATCAGTCCATCAAAACATGGCGGTCTGGAAATACTTCCTTTATTGTTTACTTTGTACAATTCATCAATGTAAGGAATAGCATCTTCTAGTGTTTTCTGAACTAGTAGGTGTTTCACATGAAGAGACCAATTGTACGGTTTGTTTCCACTAAAAGATTTGCTGTTGAGACAGTCAAATATTTTATTCATGCGATCTGTAAACAGAATAGTATGTTTCACTATATAGGTTTCCTAGTAGCATATATATTCATTCTTAATAGCAATATATGAGTTACATGGAAAGTATACCTAAAATATTTATTTGTTTTACTAGGCAGAAAAGCACAAAATTTAATGCAACGGTTGGTATTTCATTGCCGAGGCTACAAAAACCAGCCAAGGCATTGGGTTTTCTTTTCTGCCATGTCATTGTGAAACATAATTTTTTCTCCAAATGTTATAAAACCAATTTTATGTAGTATTTTTATTGAAAACTCCATCATTTTGTGTTCACCCAATGTCAAGTTTTAGAAATAGAATACCTAGCGTTTAGTAGCAGTTCATTTCTTTTTCAACGTTTGACCTAGTGCAGAAAATAGTATACAGGGTATGTCACGACGAGCTTACACTATCTCTATATCGAGAATCAGTCGGGAGAAATACATGAAAATATGCATGCTCATATTTTACAATACGTTCTCTTCATTTAAAATTATTTCAGCAATGCAGTGTTGCCGCTTCTATCAAAAAGTAGCAACAACTTTGTGTTTTTAAGTAGAATATCCTATATTTTATTCCATATTTTAATTCTTCCTAAAGATCTGATTCCCTCCATGTATCACACTTAGGGTCTATCGGAAATGATTACAGAGATATAGGGTGTTCAAGATTGAGATTTTTCAACTTAAGGATTTGTTTCTGTCGAAACTATTCATTATCGGCCAAAACGGCTCACATGTCCCCATCTCAACTTTTGATTCACTATTTACTTATATTTAATCGGAACAGATACAGGGTGATCAGAGTTATGAATCCTAAACCACCCTGTATCTATTCCGATTAAATATGAATAAATAGTGAATCAAAAGTTGAGATAGGGACATGTGAGCCGTTTCGACCAATAATGAATAGTTTCGACAGAAAAAAATCCTCAAGTTGAAAAATCTCGATTTTGAACACCCCATATCTCTGTTATCTTTTTCGATAGACCCAAAGTGTGATACATCGATGAAATCAGCTCTTCAGGAAGAATCTGGAAATGCGATAAAATACAGGGTATTCCATTTGAAATATCAATGTTGCTACTACTTTCTAGTAAAAGCGGCAACACTGCATCGTCGAAAATATTTTAAATGAAAAGAGCGTATTCTGAGATATAAGCATGCACATTTTCATGGATTTCTCGCGATTGATTCTCGATATAAAGATAGTGTAAGCTCGTCGTGACATACCCTGTATATACACCTCAGCACAAAATTGTTTTTGAATCCCTTGACAAATTATAGCCCTTTCTCTGGTCGGGCTTTAAACTTTCTGTTTCAGGATTCAAAATACCACTTCAGTCCCTAGATGTATAATGTACTATTAATGCCTGTTAAGTGTCATTAAAATTCAGAATTCAATTCAATTTATTCACAAACCATAATTTACAGAATTAACATAGTTTAAGTTTCAAATATATGTTCCACCTCCAAAAAACAAACAACCCACTTAAGCATTTAAAATGCTTGTGTTGTGGCCTTGCAATGAGTTTGGAGTGGTTTATATAATTCATCAAATTTAGCGGTATCGGAATTTAAACTATCTATTTTAGCTCGCTTGACTTCAGTATCTTCGTTTTTTGTAGTTTGAACTTGGTTTTTATCAACACTTTTTTGTGACTTGCTGAATGACAAGGTCGGATAAGATTTTAACTCTCGCCGGGAGTTTGATTTTTTCATCTTCCTCTCCTTTAAAAAAGAACCCATCTTTTATGGTTAATGTTATGCTTAATGTATTTACACAGTATATTATCATATATTTTGTGATCTGATATCATTTTGTAATCCTAAATTCATCTAATTGAAAATATCTATATATCTTATCAATCTGTATAGTTCATTATGTTTTGTATACTTTGGAACTGAATTAATAATAATTTTCGAAAATGAAAGAACATACATAATGTGTTTTACTGTACTTATGCCGCTCTAAAGAAGTCAAGAAAGAAGTACCTACAAATAGAAGGATCTTCCAGTATACTCCTTCCCTCAGTGCTCATGTATTATTTTACAAGATACCTTCATAAAAATTCACAATTATAAATGAATTTGAAATCTAGGACTTTCATGTATGTAGAAATAAATTAACAATGAGCAAAAGTAAGTATCTACCTGGTAGGTACCTATTTTAAAAGGAATCAGTAAAGATTATAAAGTGAAACTTTGAAATTGCATCAAAAAAGGATGTGGTGTTGATTGAGGTAGTTGTGGAATTGAAATATGAATTTTGAAAACCTACAATAAAACATTACAAAAAGAAAAAAAAGTAGAACTTATACTTATGAATAAATATAGTTAAATAATAACATACAAGCAGTAAAATTATGAATACATTATTCCAAGATACAATTTGAAATGTCATGGATATGTTCAAGTACCCAAAAAGCAGACGAACCGAATTTAACAGAATTGGAGCTGAAATTTTTAGATATATTGGGTGAGCACTTCACTGGACTGGATTCAGAAGAATATGGTTTACCTCTGCAAAAAGCTGTGGATTATGAGGTGGAAGACCATATTCTTGAACAGCCAGAATGCTCATTCACTAGTCCAGCTCCCCCTATCAAAAGAACCCCCTCTGAAAATATACAGACACCAAAAAGAAAACTTATAGGACTGTCCAGTGAAGAATTCCCCGGAACAAGAAAGCCTGATTATCGTTCTGAATACAAGGAGACTATCAATGAGCTTAGAGAAATAAAATCCGTTCTCCTAGATATTTCGAAAAGTTTAGGTGGCATAGTGACTGTATTGGGTGATCTGAATAAGAATATGGAAAATGTAGGTATACTCTAAACTCATATAAGTAAAACCTACCCTTGAACTCTCAAGTGAAGTTATTATTAATTTCATTTCGTCATTTTGTGACAGACTACCTAATCTGTATTTTCAATAGCAACCCAAATTCAATTTTCAATTATTACAGAAATGAGACAAACCCAAAATATCACATCAGAAAAGAAAATATAATGTATGTACTAATCTGATGTTAATGTTCACTGATATTCAAATCACAATGAGAATTATAATCATGCTTTCTATAATTTTCAGATTTCGAATCGGCAAGCCAATCAGTATTTGATCGAAATGCAAGAATAATCAATGATGCACCAATGAAGTTATAGAAGACTGATTTTGTTTTGTTTCAGAATATTTTATTTTTTGTTTGGTCTTTTTATTTGTTTATTTTTATTAGTTTGTTCCGTGGGTACCTGTTTCATTTATTTATTGTTTTGTGCCAGGTTCATTCTCAAATGAAAAATGCTTCAACTTGAGATGCAGTAGGTACCTATATAACACTGATTTCTAAATGTACCTTACCAATTTATTTAAGTTTCTACAAATAAATCAAATTTGTTTCTGAATGGTTTTCTAATTTGTGCAAACTCCAGAATACAAAAAGACAAAATTAGTTGTTTGTAATTTTTTATTTCTACAGAATTAATTAAGTGAACAGGATTATTGAAAACATTAGATATTCGATGGGGTGAACGTTTTTTATGAACAGCACTATTGAAAGTATTGTTGTACGATTCTATTTCGAACAGCTATTCCCTCTGCAACCTGTTGCCTTGCTACAAAGTTAATATCATTATGCACTTGACCAAAGTCAGGAAGATTAATTTCATCATCAATCTCATTAATGAGGGGCACATTTCCACCAACACACATATTATGCAGGATTGTACAAACTGTTATGAGTTTTGCAGCAAATTGTGGTCTATATCTCAAGGAACGCTCCTTCAAAATGCATCTAAATCTCATTTTCAATAGACCTATACATCTTTCAATACAATTCCTTGCTCTCACATGGGCATAATTGTATCGTGATTCTGGACTACCTTCTGCAGGATTCATAAAAGGGGTCATCAAGAAGGGTTGTAGGGGATAGCCTGAATCTCCAATCAACCATGATGGTTCTTGGTTTTCATGGAGAGTTTCCATATAATTTTTTATGGATGAATTTCTCCAAATAAAGGAATCATGTGTAGATCCACCATAGTTGGGATTGACATTTCTTATTATCATATTATGATCACATATTAACTGACAGTTGATAGAATGAAATCCTTTTCTGTTAATGAAGTTGAATTCATCACCTTCAGGTTTGAGGATGGCTACATGGGTACAATCGATAGCACCAATGATTCCTGGAAAAGCCCAACTCTCCATGAATGAGAATTTTATATTGTTCCTTTCATTGATATTTGTTGGAAATGATATGTATTCTTCAGCCATCGTATTTCTTATAGTATCAGTTACTTCATGAATTGCTCTATGAACAGCTGTTTGGCTAAGATTCACAGTCGTCTCTTCTCCTATACCTCTTTGATAGTACCCAGTAGCATAAAATCTCAATGCACAAAACACTTTTATGCTATTGTTGATGCCACCATCAATTTTTGGTTGGTTCATATGTGGAAGTATAATATTCATGAGCCTCCGAACTAGAGTTTTGTTCAATCTATACAATCGAATGAACATTTTTTCGGGTAAATCAAAGGGGTCACTCTGTATCCTCGCATCCCGACGTTTTCTTCTTATGCTGAGAATTTGTTCTCTATTTTCAAGCATTGCTTGGTGACGAATTGGTAGCATTTCAGATACTCCCAGTCCACATATAATCAGAATATTTGAAGAGATTAGAAATGAAAAAAAAAAACGATTTCTAAACAACTTTCAACTCAGTTGAGATAAATACATACATTGAAGAGAGATATACATATCGAATTGAATCAAGCGAGACCTAATGTGATATCGACTAATGTCAATCGTGAAACTGTCAGATTTCGATATCGAATTATCTTTAGAATCGCTCTTCTCGTCTCAAACGATACGACACCAGTCTTAGAATCTCCCTGCTGAACGCTGAACTACTGGTTAATGCTACATGGGACAAAAGAATAAGAAAAAGAAGAATGAAAATTACAATTCTGAACCTCAACAACTCGTTTGACATTTCATATAAATATTTTCAAAACAAACTGAAATAATGAACTTTCATCAAGGCAACAAAACATAACATGCAATTAAAATCCATTATGCAAAGAATATACAGGATGATCTACAGTGACTCGTAGCTCCATGAAATGTGTAACAGAAAAGCTCGAAAAATTCTACAAAAGGGAATGCAAATTCTCAAAATATATTCAGTGAAAACCAGAGTTGAATTAATTACTCTGAAAAGGTCAGTTGAATACTTGGTACTATGAATATTTCATAGAAAAAGTAACATTTACTAAAAGTGGATGTTACAATATCAAAGTAAGGCTTGTCTTTTGATACTCCAAGAAGTTTATAGCATTTTTGATTTGAAGTTCCTTGATCACATACCACAGCTTTTGGATCTAAACCACTTGAAAAGCATTTTTTTATCAATGTAGATAATAATTCTCTGATATTTTCACCAGGCATCCCTGAATGTGTGAAGAAATATGCCAGAGGCAGTTTCCAAGAGCTTAACATGCCCCTTGCCTTTCTGTTTGTCCGCCCCAGGCTCCCCATATCCTCATACCCTTCAATGAAGTCCATAGCTGGAGAGTATTCTAAATATTTCTTTATGCACATTTCATCAAAAGATATAGCACATTTTTTTTTCTTCATTTGTTATACTAGTGGCGTAACTTCACAAAAAGAAATTAAAGCCTCAATGCACGGTGGCCTTTATAGTCGTAGAGCGGTCGTGGGATTTTGAGAAAATTATTTTCTATTTGTTTTTCCACAAGATGTTATCTATAAAGCAAACTATGGGCGCCACTCAGAGTTAACTGAGAAGAATTAGGATAGGACAGAACAAAAATATCAAACTATACCTTTTGAAAACCATGCATATAATTACCTAAATGATGTTAGAAGTGCTTACACGCACTGTGTAATAAGTCAGTGTTCAACTACAATAATTAATGTTAATGTAATGACTAATTGTAATGATTAAATTGAAATTCAATATAGATTGCTTAAGGTTACAATGTAAGTGAAATTTGATCAATGAATAGGTGAGTGTTTCAACTCTATTCTAGGCAATGCCAAGATATGTAATGTTAGTGAAATTAAATCTATGACAGCCTCACTGTGGCTAGCAAGTGATAATAATAAGTCAACAGGTGACTGGGAATAATAAATGTAAAAAAATACCTAGGTTTCCTATGAAAGGAAATAGCAGCTGTTATTTCGTTTCTCACAAATAGGAGAACACTTATTACAAGGAACACAAAGTAAGACACTAGTGAAGATCTATGTCTTCAACTCCTCAATGGTAATCAAAAATTACATCACAAGTAGTACTCACTGAGGGTCATCCATGATTATACTCTTACTCAAAATTAACCATTAATTGTATGGGTGGCTTCCTCATACTCCATAAATTGCATCAGCAAATGGTATCCATTTCAACAGCAATTAATCTGCTCCATAACATATCATATCATATACATGGTATCCAAACATAAACAAAACAGGCAGCAAACTCCAACAGCTGACAAACACTTGATATTGCCCCATTAGCAATAATATGGGTTGAAATTTGGGAGGCATCGAACCATAAATCCCAATTGTGAAATATAAATCACATTATTTTTATTTTAACCAAAACATCCAATATCAGGTTAGCTTATTTAGATTGCCGCCATGACGACATGTCATGTGCGCAGGTGCATATTGCACATGTTACTGAAGTTAACAAAAATGGCTTCAGTGGAAACCAAAAAGGCCTGAAAAGAATATCACGTTGATCGATGTGTTTTCTTATACTTTTATAATTATGTGAACATTATCAAATGGCTCAAAATTAACCTTATATCATATTGTACATACCTATAGGTTTAAATCGGCCTATTTCCAATATATTTCGAAAGAATATTACAATTTACTTGTTGCTCTGCCAAGCGCCAATCGAGAGAGAAGAATAAGATAAACACATCCACAAGTGAAACTCTTAGCAGGGAAACATATCAGCATATTCACATATGACTCGATCACAATCACAGGAAGAAGACGAAAGTTATATACAGGTTGTCCTGACAAATTAATCCTGAAATATTATTTTTCTGTTGAAAATACGATGCATACCGAGTGTTACTCCGAACTGATTGCACTGAAAAAAAAAAAAGAATAGTAGAAGGGTCACTTAAATTTATGTAAGGTTCAAGTGGACCGTTACATACTCTCAGATTTCAAATTTATCTGGATGAAAAATTTTGCATTGAATCCAGTTGCAAATTTTGACTGTCCTATCCATGCCCTCACAATACTAATACTAGGAAGAACAATTTTCTGCCTCAAATATTTATAGGCACTTGATGACTTATAACTATGGTTCTAGACCAGTGCATTAAAAACTGATGATTTTAACTGTAGTTTCAAAGGGAGGAGCAATTTTATCTGAGATACAGTCTTTTTCAGTTTATAGATATGAGAACGCTGATTACAAATGATATGGGATTTCTGTTTCAACTTCTCATTCAACATAGCTATTTGTTCAGCTTGTTTTTGAATAATTTCTTCCTTAGATTTCTTGGCTTTTTTTGATGGTGATGGTAATGAAGGCAGATTTTCAATCCAGCTGCCAGATGGAGATGATGAACTGAGATTTTCAACTGATTCTATTATTTTCCTCTTTGATGCTCTCTTTTGATTTATTTCATCTGTTTTTTTGCTGGAAGACTACTGATGAGGTCTGAGGATTCTTGGCTGCAGATTTTATAGCTCTTGGGAACAACAGAAGACTTTAGTCGTTTCTTGTCCACAAGATTAATATAATCTTCATCACAAAAATGGTGCTCGCATACCACACGTTTCTGAAGAAGAAATGTCCAGATCATCCAAAAGAATATTGCCTGAAAGAACAGATTTTAAATAAAAAACGAGGACCTCTAAGAACGATAGGATTTGGCAATTGCAAATTTAGAATTTATTTATAGAGGTTCGCCACTTATGGACACATAATCAGTGGTATTTGCTGAAATTTGATGTCTAAACGTCACTTATACTCTAAAAACAGTTGAAAATGCAAGAACCTTGAATGACAGTTTCCTTACGGATGTAGGGTCATCTTATTTTCAAGAAGAGACCACAGTTCCTGCATGTGATAAATATTCACAGACAAATATCACTGCTTAAGATTTTTCTGCTATTATGTTCTTTCTGGAATCACTACAAAAAAATTTTAACTCCATGACTTCATCAATTGAGTTATTTCGTGGTGATGATGTTGAGACCAAATACTACACAGGCTTGAACTCATTCAAGAAATTGGAAATAGTCATACAGTATACGGAGAAATACATTCCATGTAATTTCAACACCTCTATATCTGTGAAACAGCAAATTATTTTAACACTCATGAAGTTGAGGCTGAACTCAGATTTCCTAGATCTTGCATATAGATTCAATATAGCACCTCCAACAGCTTCATCATATTTTCAAACTGTTGTTCATGTACTGTATGAGAGGTTCAAGAATTTATTAATATGGCCAGATAGAAAATGTTTGCATGAAACAATGCTCAGCTGTTTTAAGGATGCTTCTGGTGATAAAGTATCTGTTATCATTGATTGCTTCGAAATATACATTGACAAACCTTAAAATTTGCTAAAGTCAGCCCAGTGCTGGTCCAATTATAAACATCATCACACCCTCAAATATTTGATAGGAATCACCCCACAAGGAACAGTATGTTTTGTCAGTGAGGTTTGGGGAGGAAGAGCATCTGATAAGCACATAACCATCAGATCAAAATTCCTAGATAATATTATTCCAGGTGAGTTTCTGTACAAGTTCAATTGAATATAAATGCTATCAATTTACATTAAATTCAGAATAACTGAAGGAAATTTTACTTTCTAAATTGGTCTCATTGATCAGCAGCTTTTTGACTAAAAGTCTCTTATTGTATGTATGGAAAAAGCTAATTTTAAATGGCATGCACTATCCAAACTGTTCCACTTGGCTTGAATTATAAACTGTACATGTCTTCTGTTCTAACTTTCTTCATGAAATCATCTGAATTTCAAACTGAAAATTATTAGAAGTCTTCCTAACTTTCAATTTATACAAATTCAATTTGTAGGTAATTTGATATTAGCTGATCGTGGTTTTTTGATTGGTGACTATGTCCAAATTTTGAATGCCCAAGTGAAGATGCCGGTTTTTACAAAGGGGAAAATCAATTACATCCTACAGAGATTGAGGAAACCAGAGCTATTGCCAATGTGAGAATCCATGTGGAGAGAATAATTGGTGCAATGAAACAGAAATATAGGATATTAGCTGATGACATGCCCATTTCCCTTATTTCATGTGGTGATTATGATCCAATCGTTACAATTTGCTGTGCAATCATCAACCTTTGTCCCCCAATGAAGATGAATAGTAATAGTTTTTATGCAATATTGTGAAACGGGAAAAGCACTTGACCAGCTTGCTTTTCTTTTATAGGGGTTCTTTACGAGTTGGAATTGTGGATGAAAAACTCAAAGTTTGCCCATGGAACACGTGATTCATTTATTCGTTGTATAATATGTGATCTAAAAAGGTTTACAGAATTAAGTAAATATTTCACAAACAAAGTGTTTTTCTACTCTTACCTAAAGCACCAGGCCAAATCGATACAATATCAGTATGAACAGCTAAATTATTGCACAATTGTCGAGCCAAAGGCTGCCAGAGACCAGTTCATACGCCGAAAGTTAGAATTAAATGAATTTTATTCTGGTAGCAATATCAAAAAAAACAGCGCAAAAACGGCCAGAGGCCCACTCAAGTGGAAATAATTGAAAAACGGTACCAGTAGCGACACCTTGCGGAGTTATGCGCTAGTATATATTTTGGGAATTGACCCATTAGCCAGATTACTGTAAAAATACAGCGAGGTCGAGGCAAGTGCGTTAATAATTATTTGCATAGCTAAGTGGTGGCGTGAGCGGGTAAGTATCAGTACAGAAAATGAAAGTGAAAACAATAAAATAATTACAAATTATTACCAAATGATTTCGAGAGATGATATCGAACTGCATAGGTTTCCAAGGGCAAGAAAAAATCAACCAAATGTTAATATTCGATAGGATACATAAATATGATGAGGGAGTTCCACGGAGGTCTTGTTTCATCTTCGCCCCCCAAGCCTTTCGACGACATCACGGAGGACGGAAAGCTTCTGCGGAAACGTAGGGCTTCAGGTGACTGATGTGGAAAATCCCTCTTTCTTTGTTATCATCGTCCAAGGCAGAGAGAACGTAAGTACAGTAACTAACCGTTTTCTTGATTTTATAAGGACCTTCAAACAACAAGAGAAATTTTTTTGTTTCTGCATTGAGTGCCGAAGACATGGGGTTTGCCCGCAGCAGCACTAAGTCTCCTGGGTTGAACTGCTTGTAGGGGCGGTTGGGGTAGTTCACCGCTCTTCTGGAAGCCCTGCTCTCTAAACTTTCCCTGGCCAGGACAAGCTTCTGGTCCCACGAAAGAAGGTCAAGACCATCAATAGGGGTCCGTAATTTGGGAGGCAGTAGTTGCAACTTGTCCTTACCAAAATGCAGTTCCTGAGCTGAAAACCCTGTACTTTCATGAATCACGGAGTTGAGTACTGATTGGAAACGCTTTACTTCGAAAGCCCAGCGAGTATGATGGCCCTGACAGTATGCTCGGAACAAACGTCCCAGTTCACGCATGATTCTTTCCGAACTGTTTGCCTGAGGGTGCCGAACAGAGCTGAAAACTAGCACAACCCCTAAACTGTTGAGGGTAGCTTTCCATGAGGAAGCAGTGAATTGGGTCCCATGATCAGACAGAATCCTCTTAGGACGGCCATAGTTGGGGAAATAGTCCAAGGTTAGTCGATTTAGGATTGCCTTGGTAGTGGCCTTTTTCAAAGGATAGAGGACAACTAGCTTGGTGAACACGTCAAGTATGACCAACAAGAAGGTGGCCCCAGCCCTACTCCTGGGAAGGGGTCCATACAGGTCCAAAGCTACCAAATCACCCTTGGCTACTGGTACGATGGGGTTTATCGGGGGTTTAGGCAAAATTGAAAATTTGGTTTTTTGGCACACATCACAGGATTTCAGGAATTTCTTGATATCCCTATACATATTTGACCAATACACCTCGTCCTTTAGGGCACACCAGGTTTTGTAAACCCCAAAATGCAAAATTGCTTCATGATAGGCTAAACAAAAATCCGGTATCAGGACCTTGGGGACACAAAGCAAATAGGCTTCCTCGTCTGTTCGACGGATATACAAAACTCCATTCCACAATGCAAACTTTGCTTGCAGGTGATGACTATTCGCCAAGTTTGCTATAACATCTCCCCATTTAGGATCTGCCTCCTGAATTTTTTTTATCCCTTTTAGTTTTTGTTGAAAAGTGTCAGATAACTTCAAGTGGAGTAAGTGGAAACACTTTGCCAGTGGCGTAGCTGGACGGGCACACGAAAATCGAGAGAGGGCGTCTGCGACGATATTTTGGACGCCCGGAACGTATTTGAGCTCGAAATCGAATTCTTGCAAGGCCAAAGCCCACCTGGTGATGCGAGGTGATAATAATCTACAAGAATTTAGATAGGTGAGAGCGCGGTTATCGGTGTGCAAAGTGAAACGTCGGCCTAAAAGATAAATGCGCCATCTTTTCAAGGCAAAAACGGCACTCAGGACTTCTTTCTCATTACTGGTATACCTGGTCTCCCGAGGCAACAGCAGACGACTGGCCCAGGCCACCACTCTCCTCTCCGAGTTGACAATCTGAAAGAGATGGGCCCCAAGACCAATATCACTAGCATCTACCTGAACATGCCAATCTAGGTCTTTATTGGGGTGATACAAAAGTGTGGCTTGATTCAGGGCATTTTTTATATCTTGAAAAGCTCTTTGTTGCTCCCTTCCCCAACGCCAACCTTCTTTTTTGCGCAGGAGAACGTTCAATGGTTCTGCTAAGGCCGAGAATCTGGGACAAAAAGACCTATCAAAGTTGCACAACCCCAAGAAGCGTTGCAGTTGCTTAACATTTTGGGGAGGTGAATAATCGGAAACGGCTTGGACGCGACTTGGGTCCGGTTTGATACCCTCATGGTTCAAGATGTAACCAAGAAAAGGCATTTCTGATCTAAAAAAATGACATTTTTTCAGGCGTAAGGTAAAGCCTGCTTCTGCAAGCCTTGAAAACACCCTCTGAAGATGGTCTAAATGTTCATCAAACGTTTTGGACACTACCAACAAGTCATCCACGTAGCTGGACATAAAGGACTGAAATTCCGGACCAAAAATGGTGTCAATACAGCGTGTGAAGGCAGCCACTGCCGTACATAAACCAAACGGTAGAACTCGGAATTGGTAAGTTTTTGTACCAACCATAAAACCTGTATATTTTTTAGAGTGAGCGCTCAAGGGGATCTGGTAGTAGCTAGAGGTAAGGCCCTACTGAGTACACCTTCCACAATAGGGCTGGAATGTGGAAAGTGATTTAGTTTTCCGAAACCAACGTTTCAGACTCAAGTTCCAAGTTTGCAACATTTTTACTAACATATTTTCCGGGACTTGGTTTTTGATAAAATTTTTCTTTTTTAGCAAACTGGTCTTCAGATGACGTAAACCTAACCCTACTTGTTGAGGGGGGAGGATAGTAGAAATCAGCGTGACGAAGCCTCTCCAACGCCTCCTCAGCTGACTGTACCCCAATCAAACTACTTCTAACATTTGGGGGAAAATGTTTGCCAATTTTGGCAACTAAAATTGCTTCGGGAAATGGCTGTTCTAGGTATCTAGCCATTGCCATAAATTTATTGAAGTGGTCTACAAATGAATCACCCTCTGTGTATGGACCCTTTTCGATTTTCATTTCAACTTCAAATTGCTTGTCTTCATGCCAGAATTGCTTCAAGAATTTTTGTTTGAAATTGTCATGATTTGAAAAACTTTCAAGCCACGCATCAGCCCACAACTTAGCTTTATTTTTGAATAAGTTTCCTATTATTGCCACTAATTGTTTGTATGTCATGCTACTGGTATCAAGTATTGTTTCGATTTTATTCAAAAATTCGATTGGATGTATAGAATCATCATTATAAAAAACTGGCAGCTCAGGCATTTTCATATTACAATAGTTTTGAGAATTATCAGACCTAATCACATAATTTTGATTATTCAATCTAGAACTACTATTATCAGAATTTATGTTCACATTTTGCATGGATAAAATCACTTGTGTGACAATTCGGGCAATATCTTCCTGGCTGATTGCTGGCTGCATTGGAGTTGATGGGTTATGTAAGTTGGGGTTGTACACAGGGGGTGGTTGGGCATAAATTGGTTGCCCAAAAGGCGGTTGCCTGAACGACTGCTGCCTATTTGGAAGCCGACCAAAAAAAGGCTGGCCTGCAGGAGTCTGGCCCGAGAAGGGTGGCTGCTCAGCAAAAGGTTGAGCAGAAGGGGGCCGGCTAGCCGATGGTTGACCAGTCGCAGAATTTGAGGGGAAAAATAGATTTGGGTTGATCCTACCTTGATCATTTGCCGGTGTACCATTCCTATTAATATTTTCCCTAGGTGTTGGGATTCTGTTTACATTATCTCCTGGTTCTTCCAGAATGAAATCGTTTGCCAAATGTCTAGGTAGGTTCAGCGTCTCTCTTCTTCGCAAATTATACCCTTCGTTTGGGGTATTTGTTTTAGGCCCAGGTGTTTGGGACTTCCCATTTCCATTTTCCATTTTAGTGGCAAAACACACAATTTTTCTCCACAATACTCGCAGCACGGATGGGCGCCAGATGAAACGGGAAAAGCACTTGACCAGCTTGCTTTTCTTTTATAGGGGTTCTTTACGAGTTGGAATTGTGGATGAAAAACTCAAAGTTTGCCCATGGAACACGTGATTCATTTATTCGTTGTATAATACGTGATCTAAAAAGGTTTACAGAATTAAGTAAATATTTCACAAACAAAGTGTTTTTCTACTCTTACCTAAAGCACCAGGCCAAATCGATACAATATCAGTATGAACAGCTAAATTATTGCACAATTGTCGAGCCAAAGGCTGCCAGAGACCAGTTCATACGCCGAAAGTTAGAATTAAAAGAATTTTATTCTGGTAGCAATATCAAAAAAAACAGCGCAAAAACGGCCAGAGGCCCACTCAAGTGGAAATAATTGAAAAACGGTACCAGTAGCGACACCTTGCGGAGTTATGCGCTAGTATATATTTTGGGAATTGACCCATTAGCCAGATTACTGTAAAAATACAGCGAGGTCGAGGCAAGTGCGTTAATAATTCTTTGCATAGCTAAGTGGTGGCGTGAGCGGGTAAGTATCAGTACAGAAAATGAAAGTGAAAACAATAAAATAATTACAAATTATTACCAAATGATTTCGAGAGATGATATCGAACTGCATAGGTTTCCAAGGGCAAGAAAAAATCAACCAAATGTTAATATTCGATAGGATACATAAATATGATGAGGGAGTTCCACGGAGGTCTTGTTTCAATTGACAAAAAATATTCAATAGGTAGATACCAAATATCTTGTCTGTCTTAGTTTAAACGGCTCCCCCTCCATAACTTGATTTTTATGAAATCATATTAGGAATTTTTTGCAAAAAACTATCTTCATAGTATTATTTCTCATGCTTCCAAACCTCCATATAATGATATGCAAAACATACCTTATTCTGATTTAACAGGCTTGACTTATTTGTTTTCATTTTCAGCTTTGAATAAATTCAATTTAAATTAACTGCAAATTTTGAAAAGTTGAATGGCTCTGGTAGGTAGAAAAATATAATTTGAATGAAAATCATTATGTCATCAGATGTGCCTGTTTTTTGAAACTCTTCGAAGGAAACAGGACAATTCAAATTCGAAACAATATTATGAGGTCAGTTTTCCTGTGAAAAAATTCCAAATATGATTTCATAAAAAATATACCTTTTTTATTTTGATATAAGAACGCACGACACTGTCTGAAATGATGTTCGTTTCTGAAAAACTGATCATATTGATGGTTATTCATACTATTATTATTATTATTATTATTATATTATAACAAGGGCAGAGGCATGGCCTATTTTGCCCAATAGATACTTAAGCTTAAAAATTAGTTACAACTATTAATGTGTCAAGTCCAATACATTTCTAATGATACACTATTGATACCTAATTTAGTAATCACTATAATTGTTGAAATTGCAATTGCACCAAGTCGTAGCGGTTTTTGAAACTATTCACACTGGGAGCTGACACAACATCACGAGGTAATGCATTCCACTTTGAAAATACTCGATTTGACAAAAATTTTTGTCTGAGTGTGGTTCGAAAATGTTCTTGCTTCAACTTCATAGAATGGCCTCTCAATCTATCATCATTCTGTAGATGGAATAAGTTGGATAGGTCAACAGAGAAGTCATCGTGCAGAATTCTATACGTCAGAATAGCGTCTCCTCTAGCTCGTCTATCACTCAGCAAAGGAAGCCTTAGCCGAGATAGCCGTTGTTCATAGGAAAGATCCCTGAAACTTCTAACCATTCGTGTTGCATTGCGTTGGGCTCTTTCCAAAAGTTGAATGTCTTTCACCAGATGAGGATTCCATACCTGCACCGCATATTCAAGGTGTGGGCGAACATATGCTTTATAAAGCTTATTGAAGAGGCTTGGTTCAGGTTGGTCAAAGCATTTGTTAAGGAGGTATGTGCGACTGTTTGCCTTACGGACAGCTGCTGCTACTTGATTGGACACAGTTAGTTTCTTGTTGAAAATGACTCCTAGGTCGTTATGGTTCTCCACTGCAGGAATGATTTTATTACCTAGGTAGTAGTCTAGTTCTGGGTTAGTGGGGCCAACATGTAGAATAGAGCACTTGTCGATATTCAGAGGAATGTCCCACATGCCGCACCAGCTTTGTACTGATAACAGATCAGATTGTAGCTCATCGAAACTGGATAGTGGGTTGCCAAAAAATTTGCTGTCGTCTGCGAAAAATGCATGGTCGGACCTTAGAGCGGTATGTAAATCTGATGCGTATGCCAAAAATAATGTTGGACCCAAGACCGATCCCTGGGGTACTCCAGACGTAACATCATGAGTACTAGAGTGACTGGTACCCACTCTCACTCTGAAAACCCTGTCAGAGAGAAATGCAGCTATCCAGCTATGGAGTTTTCCTCTGACACCAAAATGTTCAAGTTTATGTAATAGCTTATTCCGTGGTACCTTGTCGAACGCTTTGGAAAAGTCAAGGTATATAATATCGATGGGTGATGCGGAGTCCATTGATTTGGTCCATTTATCCAAGCAATAGAGCAGGTTAGTTGTTGTAGATCTTCCTGGTATGAAGCCATGTTGGGTGGGTGGAATCACGTCGTTCTCGAGCAGAAAAGGTAGTAGGACATCTACAATTATTCGTTCCATGATTTTAGCACACAAGGATACTAGACTTATTGGTCTGTAGTTACCAGGGTCAAGTTTATCTCCTTTTTTATAAATGGGGGTAACAGACGCAAGTCGCCAGGCGGAAGGGAGGCAAGAAGAGTGAAAGGAGGATTCGAAAATATGACTAAGAGGTACTGCGATGATTGATGCATATCTCTTCAGTATGAAGGCTGGTATATTATCTGGCCCAGGTGATACCCCTTCCTTGATATTCTTGAGCTTCTCCTCTACAGTTTCCACAGTGAATATAATATGACTCAGCGAGTTTGGACATCGTGGCGAAGCAATCGCAGGTAGGGCCGAGGTGTCCAATGGGGAGAATGATCTATCAAAGTTTCTGGCAAGTACTTCAGCAGCAACTTCGTTAGAGTCGCATAGAATTCCATTGAAATCACGTATTATAGGAACAGACATCTTTGAGGCAAGTTTACTTCTGGTATATTTGTAGATGGCTTTCGTTCCTTTTCCTGCGAGGTCGGATTCATATATCCGTTTAGCATTTCTCAAATCTCGAGAGAGGTCCTCGGAAAATAAGCGGTGTGCTTCGAAATCGTTATGGTCTTTTGTCACTTTGTACCTCGACCAGAGTCTTCTTTTCCTATAGGAACGGTTGATGAATGCATCATTAATCCAAGGTTTTTTGCTGTTTCTTTTTTTATCGATTTCAAATGAACAGCATTCCATCGCATTGAGAAGTGAATGAGAGAAAAACTCCCACTTGGTATCTACATCTGGGCAAACGAAAAGTGGCTCCCAGCTTAGTGAGTTCAATATGGTAGTCAGCTTTTTGTGATCAATTCGTTTTTGCTTAATAGTAGTATTACGAGATTTTTTATTTGTTATGATTTGTAAATCACAAGTAATAACGATATGGTCTGAGCAGCCAATTGGAGATTCGGAGGAAAAGTTGTGGAATAAATTAGAATCATTTGTAATCAACAGGTCTATAAGGGATGGATTCTGGTTGGCTCTGTATCGTGTAGGTGAATTGATAAGCTGGGACAAACTACAATTGATCAACATTTCAACAAATATGGAGCTGGTGTCACGTGATTCAGGAATTTCATTCAGTGGCCATTTAAGTGATGGATAGTTGAAATCTCCAAATAGGACCAGGTTGTTTGAGGAATGGCTGATTCTATCAATTGTATCAATGAGTATCAAATCGGAATGTTGGGAGGATGATGGGGGTCTGTACACACATCCAAGAGTAAATGAGAAGTGCTCGGATGATAAATTAAGCCAGACATTTTCGATTTCAGGAATATCATGGTGAGTTTGCAGAATGGTGAATTTCACGAAGGCAGATTTTTTCAGGTACACTAGAACTCCTCCACCTCTTCGATTTGGTCGGTCGTGTCTGTAGATTTCATAGCCACTTAAGTTTATGATGGAGTCGGGTATGTTTCCAGCGAGCCAAGTTTCGGTGAGCGCAATACAGTCGGGTGAGTTGCTTTCGACAAATAGACAAAATTCCCTCCACTTGGCAGAAACAGACGCTATGTTTGTATATGCGAAGGTTAAATTTGAAATGGAAAATGATTCTAGTTTTTTGGATTTTTGACAATGGATGGGACTCCATGGGTATATTTAATGGTGAGATCGCTCTCGCCATTTGAAAGACGATATTTCAGCTCGTTCCGCAGGTCATCAAGTTCCGCAATCTGCATAGGTGTTTTATCATCATCAATTCGAATGTTTTTGTAGTCCAAATTTGGTAAAGATTGCACTACTAATAATAGCTGAGAGATATAGAAGGGGGATGGGCGTTTGAAATGAGTTCATTGTACCAGTATTTCACCTGAAGAAGCTACTGTTAGGGGAAAATGTTGTGTAATTGAGAATTTTTTCTATTAGCGTGCTCAAAAGTCCACTAGATATAGCTATTGAGGATATTATAGACAATCACCCTGTATACAAATCATGGTTCAGAATCACATGAACACAACTAATTCAGCAAATGTATATAGGTCTTTATAGTTCTGGATATTAAGGACTATTTTTTCATGACTATACTATTGAAATTATATGTATTGGGGTGTTTGTGATTTAGGGGGTTTGTGGGGGTGGATTATACCATGAAACATTTTATTTTCCACTTTATATATTATAGAAACAGAGTTATGTACAATACTTGATATCTATCACAATTTGTACATGTACATCAATCCTAAGTTTTCAAATTATCATCATATGGCAAACTTGACATTGTATCCGAGGTAATCATATAAATCCTCATGTTGATGATCAAGACCCATAGTGTGTCAAATAATTGGCCGATTGCAGCCATTTGTTTTCAAGTATTCAGTGATGGAGTAAAAATAAAAATTCTGATATTTTCAATATTCGTTTATTTCCATGTCATATATGATGGAATGCAATACCCTTGTCACCACCTTTTGCATTTTAGTAAAGATTTACCAAAAATAAATACCAAGCTCTGCAAAATGGTGTTGTCAAGGAACGGCTGCCAATGTGTCTGGAGAGCTGGGACGTGGGTTGGTCAGATGTTAGCAATTGAACAGTTTTTTTTTTATTTTGAAAGGGGCGCCACTTGAATTTGGTGTAGAGAAAAATAAGAAATCAAAACAGTGAATTTTAGTCAACTAGTTCATTCAATGATGGTTTAGTAAAAAAATGTGATACCTTCTAAATTCCTGCAGATAGGTATCACCCCTAAGGTGTTAAAATATGCAAGTAGGTTCATGTTACAACCTGACAAAGACTACTAATTTCAGATGTTCAGGGGGACTCAACATTTACCATGTGCAGCTGCATATAGGTTTACAGGGAGCGTTGTGTCTTACAACCCTGATGGTCATTTATACCTTGAACCAGACCAACTTCAAAAAAATGGACATCATTGCTAGATGAGACTAGATATATGAGAAAAAAACCCAATTCACATGTACCTATATATGTATCAGTTTAAAACTAAATTAGGTGATTGGCACTACTATTGGTGGAATCAATACTCCAAGAATGAAAAGAAAATCCTTTTTGGATGGAGCTCACCCAGTACTGTGGAGTGACCTCCAGCACCTCAGAACTCCAGGAACTCTCGAGTTGCCCCACAAACTTGGAGAGGTCTCCTAATATGTGCTACTTTCAACAGCCCATGTTGGAGGCTAGAGACTGACTGCAGCTTCCTGGGGGTACTTCTCCTGATGATCTTGGAGTACTCCAGCTTGGGAGGTTCTGTAGACCCTAAAGACCACGTGGACTCTGGGGGCACTTCGGCGTCGAAACAGCAGTCAGGATAGATTTCGGGGATCAGGTCAATATTAACGGAGTCATTGGCAGTCAGGGAGCAGCGGACGGTATCTACTGGTGACCAGCGGTCGATATTTGCTGGTGACCATCGGCCATTACCAGGATAAAAGAGGTCAAGTGGAAGCTGGCAGATCTATAATAGAAATTGACCCTGTGGCATGCCAAGAATATACCACCAGTTTTTTGAAAGACTCACCCTCCACGGGGGATCGGCTTCACACCCAAAAAACAATTTAAATTGGTGTTTTACCACCTTGCAGGACAAAATCGTAAATGCGCTTTTCGCTGACATGATGGCGTCGATCAAGCAAACGGAAAAGGGACGATCCCTTCCCAGAAAGTTCACCTCGTCGAAAAAACAAAATTACATCATAGTGAAACCTATTTTAAAAAAACAATCAGAGCCAACTATGCTTTCTGCGCAACAACGATGCTCATGCGTGAGCAGAAGTTGAGCTCTAAACCAATCACAGGCCATCAAATCTTCCAACCTCTAGCCAATGAGAAAATTGGATTTACCCCACGTGGTTCGGTGACACTTGACATATGACACACGCCTTTTTAATGACATGACTTTCCACTTAGTATTCACTTCGACCTGACTTTAAGACTGATTCTTAAGTGCAAACGAACAACCCTAAAATGAACAAAGAAACAAATCTGACGTGACTTGTGACCTATGACATTGACATGAAACAATTTGATATTTGAATTTGGACAAATTGTAGTTTATCATATTGACAGCCAATGAAAATAAATAAACAAATTCGAATTTGAAAATAACTTTCCAAAGAAACGAATTTCTTTTCAGATCATTCCTGGAGTTCAAGGATTGCTTGGAGATGATCACATCAGTTTGAAGAATACAGGGACTGACTTCAGGTAAGTTATGACTGTGACTTTGTGTAAAAATCTACATGTTTAAGTCAATTTTAGGCATCAATATTCCCGAAAACATAAACAGTGAGCCAACCGACCCAACAGGCACAAGAACAGGATGAAAAACCCAAAATTGTCATGTAATGTTATTCACTTCTTGTAAGTTCCTGTAATAAAATGTGAACTAAATGCTTAGCTGTTTACTTTGGATGATACTTGACTCAAGTCTGAGCACAAAAAGAGGAAACTGTACCATTCTGATAATTGAGTTTGGATAAAAGTAAATTTTCATGTTACACCCTGTATGTGGTATTACCTATGTATAGAGGGATTCATGAAGACATGTGAAAAGTGTGACATCTGTCTAGATATGTGACGCGCATGCGCCAATGTATCTTCCGGTTTTAGACCAGTGGTGGCACTCTGTAAGGGAGGCCGCACATCAAAGAAACATGAAACCTGAAACGTGAAGCATGAAACATAAAACATGAAACAAGGAAATTGCGAAAAACGAAACCGTTTCACTTTATATACTAATCAAAGAAACAAAAATAAAATTTGTATAGTCAACAATGGAAAGTGATGACGACGAGGTCGTTGCTGTCGTGTCAACTCTTTTATTACTGTCCAGAAACAAAAACAAAAGAAAACGACGTTACTGGGTGCATCCATACAATGATATAAATCTTAAACATAGTACATATGTGGTTGCAAAGGAATTAAACAATCATCCTGCCAAATTTCAATCATTTTATAGGATGAGTATACAAACATTTACAACATTATGTTCTATTGTAACTGCAATCGTAACTTTTTACTCTAAACTTTTTTTAATTATCTACTTTATTACATAACCTTTTACCATTTTATTTTTAATGTGTTACCTTAGATCCTAGTCTTATTTTATCTGATATTATTTTATATATATATACTTGTTTGTTTGTTAATATCGAAACAAGTGAATGATCACTTATCGATTACTACTTTGTTCAACCCTATTCTTTGTTATTCTATTATCATTTTTTATACGTATGTATACTGAATAAAGTTCTTATTATTGTGGGTCCTAGTTTAAAGAAAAAAGATACTAACTTTAGAATGTGCCTCAGTGTTGAAGAAAAACTACTGATAACAGTAAGGTAAGTTATAATTGATTTTTAGTTGTGAACACTATCACTAGTAATAACATTAGACACAAGAGAAGCATACGATGAAAGACTGTCTGTTTGATATATATTTCTTGCTTCATTGTTGGCTTCATGAAATTGAGATGATGCGGATGATACTGAAGAATAGTGTGATGTAGCTGGAGAATACGCTGGAATAGGTACACATTGTTCATTTATAATTTCGTCGTAAATACCCAGAATTCTTTGTTTGTAACGCCGTTTTTGAGCATCATTCAACTTTTTCATATCAGGCAACAAACTCTTTACGAAAAGGAGATCGCTGTCTTCCTCATCAGTTGAGTCATTTATTTTTCTTTTGTATTTGGCACTCAAGTCACTTAAACATTGCACTGCAGCATTTTCCCAACTTCCAGTACTTGGCTGTTTTGTTTTATTTTTTTTGGTTGATGGTGCTTTAAACATTCTTCTAGTAGAGTCATCTGTCGATTTAGAAGGAAGTTGGGT
Source organism: Phaedon cochleariae (assembly GCA_918026855.4). NCBI lineage: Eukaryota > Metazoa > Arthropoda > Insecta > Coleoptera > Chrysomelidae > Phaedon > Phaedon cochleariae. The sequence continues at coordinate 10,195,426 of OU896717.1, forward strand.
ATCTACTTCATTTGTTGCTGAATTTTGAGCTCTTTTTTGAATCGTCGGTGTTGTGTTCATACCTTCTTCTTGTTCGTTTTGGATTTTTTGCGAATCGTTTGAATTGTGCGTACCGTCGTCGTCGTTTGTTATTTCACTATCATCAACTTGCGAATAACTTTCAGTTCCGAATATTTCGTCATCGGATTCAGCATTTCCCGTTTGACATCGTGATCTAGTAAATGGAATCAAAAATGCCATTGCATCTTCTAAATAATGTGGCTTCTTTTTTTTACCAGAGGATCCGGATGGTTTCTTTTTTCTCGTAAACTCCTCAGAAAAGTCACCCTCAGCAATCTCCACCTTTTTTTACATTCAGCAGCTGAAACAATAATTACTATGAGAATAATGAGAATTATACTTTTAGTGTACAGGTTGTTTTCTTATATTTAGTGCATCTTCTACAGTTTTTATTTTTTGATATACGAAGAAACTTTAAATATAGATTTGTATTTAGGGTTTTATCTCAGCGTTTCACGTTGCAACACGATTACAATGTTTTAGGCACATGCATCACACTTGTTTCATTAGTGGGCGGACATCCATTTCTCTGGCCGTGTTCTATTTTCATGAAACGTGTTTCACGTTTCATGCTTCATGTTTCAGGTTTCATGTTTCTTTGATGTGCGGCCTCCCTAAGACGTATCACGAAGCAGAAGCATAGCGAAAGCGAAACGAAGCAAAAGCGTATGCTTTGTTCATCCGTACTCTGTATCGAGTTCGTTATGCTACGTTATGCTTTCGTTATTGCTATACGACTTTTTACGAAACCAAACGAGTTGATGGAGTTAAATTTGGCAACACCGTAATTAATTATCAAACATTGAGATTGAGAAAGTTATGTTTGGTTCTTGGTTAGTTTTCATATTCTCATCAGAAATAATAAATAATGTTGCCAGCTAATATTGCTATTTTCAATGCTGTTGAACGTAGAGATCCATCACGTCTTTATCGCGATAGAAGTGACCCTTTTCCTTTGACGGATGATAGATTCATCGATTTATTCAGAGTCAACAAGCATATCACTAATTTACTATTTGATGAACTAGTGCCATTAATGCAGTTGTCATCAAGATCGACAAAAATGCCTTGTGAACAACGAATATTAGCAGCATTGCGGTTTTATGCAACTGGGAATTACCAAACAGGTGTAGGCCAAGAATACTGCTTAGCAATAAGCCAACAAGTACTTAGTAGATGCATTTCTGAAGTATCACTTCTTATTCAAGATCATTTTCACGGGGAATGGATATCATTTCCAGATCAACAAATGGCCAGGAACAAGATAATTTTTTTTGAGAAATGTGGCATGCCTGGAGTTATTGGTGCAATTGATTGTACTCATATTGCCATGATAGCTCCACCAGACGAAGAGCATAACTATGTTAACAGAAAAGGTTACCACTCAAAAAATGTCCAGTTGATATATGATCAGGATTTATTGATTTTGAATGTCAATGCAAACTTTCCAGGTAGTTGTCATGATTCATTCATTTGGCGTCAATCCCTAATCAAACATCAGTTTCGAAATGATTATACAAATGGCCAAAGAAATACTTGGCTGTTGGGTGACTCTGGTTATCCTCAAGAACCATGCTTGATGACTCCTGTACAAGGTGCCCTTCCACATACACCTCGAAAGCTATATAATGATTCTCACATCCTTGATAGGAGTTGCATTGAAAGGGTGAATGGGGTTCTCAAAGGACGTTTCCGCTGCCTCTTAGGAGAACGTCAACTCCGGTATGGACCCCAAAAGGTGGGAATCATTGTTAATGCCTGCTGCATTTTACATAATATGTGTTGAAGTGGAGGGTCCCAGTTGATAATAATCTGGTTATTGAGAATCAGGATGACATTGAAGTCAACAATCCAGCAATTCAGCCACAACCAAACATCTTCAATGCAGGAATAGATGTTAGGAATACAATAATCACAAGATATCTCCAAAACTAACTACATTTCTTTCCATTGTAATGAGTAGGTAGGATAATAATCAGGAAATACTTAATAATGTTGGATTCAAATAAAATCTAAATTCAACAGTTATTTTTATTCTAAAATGAATACCTACACATAGAGAAATCATTTCATAGTTGGTACTCATTTTTATTTTTTGGTTTATTAGCCATTGAGGTTGTTTTCAAGAAGGCAGGGATTTCAAGAAAAATCCAATATATGAATTCAAAAACATTTTAATTCCTCAAAATGAAAGACTCCTCACATCAGCCAAAACTACAGAACTAACATATAAACTAGATAAAATGACTTCTGATATCAGAGAAAAACAAGAGAATTTTATTGTAGAGCCCACTACTCATCAAAAACAAACAAAATCATAAGAACAGGTACCGAAATAGAAAAACAGGTACTATGATGACTACCTAAATCAAAATAATATGCAAAAAAAAACTAACATAACATACTAAATAAAATGAATCCTGATATCACAGAAACAACAAAAAATCCCATTCTAGAAACCAATAATACTCATCAAAAACAGGTAGGTACTTGGATAACATAACAGACGGAGAAAAACAAGAAACACTCATGGTTTGTCCTCAGGGGGATAAAAAAAAATCTAGTAGTTTACTGTGAATATCACACATTCTCTCTTGGGTATTCCCCAGCTTCTGTATATTGGAATTGATTTCTCTCAATATAGCCATAGTATCCTCATGCATCTTTTCTAAATTTGAGTTTCCTTGTCGGATTGTATTTGGAGTTTTTTTAATAAATTTTCTTTTCCTGCTGGGTGTTTCCACAGGTACTGGCCTATTGGAAGCCTCAGGTATATCAGGGAGTATTATTTGATTCAGATTATTTTTTTTTTATAAAGTTATCAGTGGTGGTGGTGATAATGTCACATTTTTACTCGAAGAAGGCTGAACTTTAAATTGATAACTGTGCTTCATGCCTATCTGGTTATCTGGTAGCTAAAAATAGGGGAGAAAATAATTCAGATTATTCATGACTTATTCAGAGATCCACAGGATACCCCAGATGTATACAAACTACACAGAGAAAAAACTGTAATAATGGTTATTAAACATTTAATAGTCACAGTTGAAAACTTGAATACTATATGGGACAGATATACAGTATGATAGTGGTAGATAAAATATTTTACCTGAATTGGTATTCCTGCAACAGACACTCAATTATATAGTTCATTGATCGTTAATGAATGATTATAGGTATTTAAAATCAACTCAGGATTATTGAAGTGTTGAATAACATTGATTAGACAATTTAATTACAATTAGTATCAAGTGCACCCGTGAAAAACATTGAAAATCATGAATCGGAATAATCATTTCTGGTCCACTTTTTTAGATGATGCAGACCCATAGACATTTATTCCTGAAAAACAAAAAATGATAAATGAGAAAAATCAAATCATTAGGTATTATTTTTGGTTAACTGTTCATCATTTATCAACATTACAGAATCAATTTCTGACAATAGATGTAGATTTTGACTCACAATGCTTGTTGTCGGAGATCCAAGCTCCAGAGTTCCATCTCCTCTTATTAAACACCATCCCATCACCCCAATCAATCTCTTCTCAGTTTCCGTGAGTTGGGGTCCAACTGGACCTCCCCCCCCTGTTTTCGTTAGTTCCACTTTTATACCAGCAGCTTTGGTCCTTACTTTTCCCTTCCAATCAGCTACTGCCTATAATATCATGAACATTATATATCAGGATCAAGTCAAGAAAATCGCATCTAATAATATCAATAAGACTCACTTTTTGCCATTTTTCAGTGGTTTTTTCAACAAAGCCCATGCTATTTAGTGATATGGTGAGCTCTTTCCACAATTCATCATATTTGTTTTTGCCAAACGGACCTTCAATTTTCTTAGTAAGGACAACAGATCTTTTTTTCTGCAAAATCTAATCTGTCCCATTGGCTGGAATGTGTTTTTGCTCGTTTATTCATAGTTATTAGTATTATTACCTTTGTTATTACTTCCTTTTATTATTTCATTAAAGAAAACCCTAACCTCACATAGCAACAATAGTTCGCCCGAATCGTGGCGCTTTTCCTTTGCATCCGAATACACATTCGGTGTTGCCGACGTCACCCGAATAACGATACAGAGTACCAAAACGAAAGAAGCAATCGAATACGCATGCTTTTGCTTTCGCTTTGAGTTACAGAGTGCCACTGCCGGCTAGAGAAGCAGTCTTCAATCACGTCTTGCCCGAATCATATTTATATAGTTTTTATGGAGTATAATAGTTCATGCTGGTAATCACCAAAAAATAAAGTACGACACGTGATAGAAAGTGTTTTATTGAAGTAATCAATTATCACAAAAATAATTCATTTTTACTGAAGATTTATCATGACTTAATATAATATAATAGATGCAAAATATTTTAAACAGCCAAAATAACAAATTGGACTGTGTAATTAGGACGCTAATATCTGAAATATCACATTTTCGGAAAAAATAGTTAAGAGCCATTTTCTGTACTAAATGTGCGGGGTCCTTTGTTAAAATATTCATATTATTGATAGTTAATTTGTTGACATGTATTTAATAATAAATGTTTGTTTATGAAAAATTTTGGGGTTTTTCTGCACGCAAGTAGAAAAAAAAGTGTACCTAACATGTGCAGAAAAGTGTCACTTTCCGCACTTGTTAGGTAAATGACTGTTGTGGAAATCTTATCATTTGTGAAGTTTTGACAATCATCAACAATCTATCTCTACATAATATGGATATTGAAATGGTATACTTGAAAAGAGGTTGAACTTGATAGATAGAAATTTCAATCTTCAGATCTCCAATCACTGAATCATGATTGGATCTTTCAATATCAGAATTTTTTTATACCAAATGTGATGAACACTTTGTGAGTTTCATCATAACACTAATAATATTGATTTATGAAGAAAAGGAAACAGAATTCGAATATGATGTATAAATGAAAATGATCATTCTTGACTGTATACCTACCATGAAATCTGATAATGAAAAAATGAGTGTTTATATATTACTTACACCTGTTGTAGATATAGAATTTTTCTATTCTTATTCACTAATTTTGAATGTTTTGAAGAGTACCAAATTGGCTGAAAAAAATCTACTCTCCCTCTAATGCAGGAAAAAAGTATTCAAAAAATAATTATTTCAAAAGATGGAAAAGGAACATATTACTTCATCTGGAATTTGCTATAATATAGTACCAATATCAATATTGCCTTCTCAGTTATTGATTTCAAAATTTATCAAATGTATTATTAAATTTGGAACAAAACTTGTTTGCTCGTTTTTTTGCCAATATGAGTGGACTTTCTTTTCACTCACCACTCACCTAAATAATAAATCATAATACAAATACTATGTGATATTAAGTTAGTCGACTTTTGAAACTTGTGATAACTATTTTGTGTATGAATGATACTACATTTCCAGACAGCACAAGGAGATTCCATGAATGTTCCTAGAATATTCGCATGTAATTTTTGAAATATTCTCAGAATTTTGATAGCTAATTTTTTGTATTATTAATAAGTATGTTATGTGATTATCATTTTGATACTTTGATGAACTATGATGATAGTCAAAACTGAATTGAAAATTCAAGAAGAACTATTGATGAACGAGGTTGATCTGTTTTTCAATGAATTGTTGGTCAATACAGCAAACCATAACAAGACATTAAAATATTCAAGATAATTCGCTAAACTGACTTGGTGGACTTTCCAAAGACATTCTGTTGACTATGTATTGAATTCAGATGTGTTGAAAAAAACTTTACCTAGTTGAGTTGAATAAAATCATGAAGAATGAATATGACACGTGTTTTAATGTAAGGGTAAAAGCAAAAATCGAATAGATTAATTTATTATTGAAGAATAATTTATTCTATCAATAGATAGTGTAGATATTTGGAGAAATTGTATCTTTAGATACAATATCATATTTGCGAATTTCCATTTATCTAGTAGTTGAGAACAAAGTAAATATTTATTGACATAAATTTCCGGTAGTGATATTAGAGAGCAAGCCTAACATCAAATTATTTTCTGGAGTTACTATGATGGGTAATGTGACATATTTAGAGTTGAATCATAGCAGTTTCAATGCTTGCAGATCAGAAAGCTTACAAGAGTGTGATGATACAAAATTTTCAAAGTATCAGGATTCCTACAAAATCAGTGATATAAAATGCTGTAGTCCTCGAAAGTCGAAGGGTACCTATCAGAGGAAGAAAGTACCTATACTCACTATTATATGCCTGTTTTATGTTTAAATAATTGAGGAATTAATATGATTCATTGCTTATGCATGGCAGGTCACTTGTGTATAATATTCATTTCCAGTATAAATATATCCCTTGAAGAAAATATGCTAAATTGCAAATGGTATTGAATCCATGACTTGAAAGCAATGTGATATTTTCAATCAGAGAACAGAAAGTATAACTGCTTCATATATACTCATAGTGTTAAATACTGAGAAGCCTTCTGAATTCCTAAACAAGTCCATGTGTTATACAATAAAATTCAATTTCAGCCCAGATGGCACAAAAATATCTATAGGTGATCCTTAGAATATTTCTCGGGAATATTCAATTATTCTATGAATATCCACATGAAAATGTAATTGTCCCACGAATATTCTGAGTTTATAGTAAGGGGACACTTTTAAAGAGTCTAAGAATATCCCCCAAATATATATATAGGTTAACCTATCAAAAAACCAGAATATATTCCTTGACTATATTCCTGAAAGAAATCTAGTATGAATGCTTTATACAAATATGATAAGAATATTATTGAGCTATCTTGAGAATATTCACGGAATAATGTGAGATTAAAATAACAGAACATGCTCAGGATAACCCAAGATTTTTTTTCTATAGAAAATATTCTTAGCATATTCTATTCATGTTCAATGTTGGTTAACCTTGAGAGGGTAATAAAATATCTCAAACACAAAATGCATTTTTAAAACTTTATTACAAAAATATTGGAATTATATATTATTCTGTAGTGTACTTTATAAATGAATGAATAAATAAATAAATAAATAAATAAATAAATAAATAAATAAATAAATAAATAAATAAATAAATAAATAAATAAATAAATAAATAAATAAATAAATAAATAAATGAATAAATAAATAAATAAATAAATAAATAAATGAATAAATAAATAAATAAATAAATAAATAAATAAATAAATAAATAAATAGAAAAATAAAAACGGAAAAAACTTTCAAATAAATAAAACCCTCATTAACTTGAGTACATGAATGAATAAATGAGAGACATATCAAATCAGGAACATTAGATACTAGAGTGAATAAATACTTATTTTTCACGGCATGCAGGTGGATCTGTACAAAAAAGGTGCTCTAGATTGATAGGTAAGCGTGGGTAAAAGCCTTCACCTTGCTTCCAACCTATGTATAAACAAACTGAAAATTGGAATATGAGAACATTAATATAATGCGAACTCATTCAAGACAATAATATTCTACTCACCTGATACCTTGATCCAAAGAACTGGAAACAAGAAACAAATGACCACTAACCTGCAAATCAGATTCTTCTTCTTCACTTTTTCCTTTGAAAAATTTCCACTTCCGTACATAGACGTCCTTACTTTATCTTGCCACGCCGGGCTTTAGAGCCGACTGTGATCTTGTTGGATGTTTGGAATATTTACACAATCATGTCTTTTAGGAACACCACTTGTTAATCTTGTCAATTATCAATATTCAGCACATTTTCATTCTGAATAAATATTCCATGAATAATATTGACAGAATATTCTTCAAAATATATTATAAGGTTATCCAATCGAATTATACATACATCATTTCAAAAATTTATTTTCCGAATATACTATTGAGAATATTCACAAATTATTCTAAAAAACTATTCCCGAATTATTCTGAAAATATTCAGTTATTCCCTGAATATCCATAAAATGATCTTAGGAAATATCTATGGAATATTCCCTCAGGAGATTTTCTGAATATTCTTAGAACAATTTGTGCTATCTGGGAGAACACTAGTTCAGAATATAAGAGAACTGCTACTTCCTTGATGATATTGAAAGATTGTGTTTTTTGATGAATCCAAATTTCCTAGTCATTGATGCTTCTATAGTAGTGTATTGTTATTGTTGTATTTGGATTTATAGGATTAAGTGCCCTCATATATTTTGTATATATTATATGTGCATAAATACATAAGTATATGTCCAGATTGAAACTGAAACCCACATGTTCTGTGATTTCATTGGTTCAAGTAACTAAGTGGTGTTCTAGAATATGTGTAGTTGTATAAGGCATTAGGTAAAGTGTTGAAGAAAAAATAATGTCTGCCTAGGACAGAAAATGGTGGATGCTCCTCTAATTCATTTTGAAGAAAATCACATCAGCAGAGGTCTGACATAATGACACCAGAGTCACTGAAGATAGATGTTTTGATTATTCCAGATGCTTGGGGATTTTTTTCACATCTCTATAAAATAAAAACATGAATATTATTTCAATAAACCTGTAGTGAGGACAAACCAGATGGTTTGCCCCAAAATGTCACTGCGTTTAAAAATTCTTCCATCAGAGCTTGAAAGAAAAAATCATTTGCTTGTCAGTGACAATTTGTTTCGAAAAAGATTTTGAAAAGAGAAATCTTGGTATGGAAAAGATAGAAATTTTCACTTCTTGTGGAGTTATCTTCATCATACTCTATTTTGGAGAGAATTCCATTGTCAGATGAGCATCTGCAAAAGCATGTCCATCTCTTTTGTTGCTGAAGTAATCCTGGAAGTTCTCAAGATACTCTGGAAAAGTTACTTTGCAACCCGTTAATAATCAATAGACCTAGCTGCAAAGAATATCAGTGAAGAAATTATATATTGGGTTCAATTCCTGATCTTATTCAATTTGATTTCTCCTGTAACTCACTCAAAGGCCAGCATTTTGAGTGCTTTTGGAGGCAACTTTGGATTAGATGTTGACTCTCATCAACTGTGACAGGCTTTACACAACCATAAAGATTCTGGAACATCATCCATGCATTCTAAATGGAACCAAGGTATATCACACATATCATTGGCACATTTCAACATGGGCTTGCCATCCTCATCCATATCACATACACACCATCTTTTATTCAGGTGGCGCCCTTGAGTGAAATATCTCCTCAATAGTTCTGGTGATATAATAATCTTCTTAAAGAAATGGAGAGCTTTGGAAAATTCTCTATTCCAGAAATCTTCATCAAAATATATCCTATCTTCAAAAAATCCTCTTGGAGACTACACCACAAATTCACAAAACATGGAATGAGTGAGTTTTAGTTGCAACTGGACCTGATAATAATATGCATGGTCACGTTTCAAATACACATTACTGCCATCACTGGTTAAACAAGAATTCTTCATTGGAAGATAATCGCGTATGTCCACAATCTTCAATAAATAGGGACACTCTACTTCTATACATCCTTTTCCACAACAACTACATGACACCATACTATCTGGAGATGCACCAAACGCAGGAAAATTTGGATCCACAAACAAACCACAATTTTTCAAAATGAAATTCTCATGATTATCAATCTTATTTTCCAAGTAACCTTTCAAAGTAATCCTTTCATGTTCTAAACCCCAATCAGTAGCTTTTGTTCTGAAATTGAATTTCATTGGATAACATACTGATTTTATTAGAGATATTGAGGGCTTCTCAATATTGGTATGGCAAAAACTTTCGAATTTGGAGGCTGCCCAATGGTTCTTTTATTCAGAATATCACATTGTTCTTGAGTCATTGATTCATCAAAAAGCCTTCAGCAATATGATATAATTCTTCATATGCCAGAGATTCATATTCAATTTTATGAATATCATACACTGCATGTAGCAACTGTACAGGTCCCCTCTTATTTGCAATGTCTGTAGAAAATGGTTCAACTATTCTGCATAGAGCAACATCATCACCAACTTCCCTTGAGGATTTCAACATTTCTGAAAGCTCTTGTCCTTCTATTGGTGGGACATGAGTTACTGTTGTTCTAACTCTAGCATGATTTTCTCTCAGTTTGAGATTTTTAAGGCTGACAAGAGGAACATTAGATGGTGAAGGTTTCAACCATTTTGCCTCAATATCCGTAAATGACTGGGCAGTTCTGCAGTTGTGAATACATTCCAAGCTATAAGGACAAGCAGCAACATGACTACAAACTTCTGACAGCCCAGCCATGCAGGTGCAATGGGCCGTATTGATTCCTCCATCACTTTCACACAATACCCAAACATCTAATGAAGGTAATGTCATTCTTTGAGAATGTTTCACCTACAAAAACATCGAATATTTAACGGGTATCAATTATCCACTCATTGTATGACTATCTTGCCTAGAACAACAAACATGCCACTAATTTTCTTCACTCCAAATATTTGTACAAAACCTGACTCAAGAAATTTATACCCACTCAAACTTTTATAAGATTTCATCTGCTCTGCAGTATAAAAACTATGAGATAACACTAAATATGTCAATATATCAATTGAAATGACCCCAGGAAATATCCGAGTCTCGGTTTCTAATTCATTTATCGGCAGAGAATAGGGATCAATTGAATCAATGACTTTGATTTTCTCTTTGTATCGCTCTACAATATCACCACCTGAAATTTCTAATTTGAATTATTATTCACTTTTATTATTCATGATGAGATTTTCAACAAAAACTCAAATGATAATATCAAAATCAAAACAGAATCAGTGGCAATCATAACCTAAAACACCGCAATTTGTCAAGAGTCAGAAAATTTAAAAGCTTATGACGAGAAGAGGAAGTAAATTTTTGACATTTGAAGTACGAACGGAAGCGGGGCAGGAGTACGGTCACCAGGGCCGCGATTCTTGACGGTGATAGAGTAGAATGTTCCCTGGGGAGCGCTCCCCGATTTGTTTCTACTCCTTCATATCATTCGTATTCTTGAGCAAGAGGGAGGGAGCAAAATCATAGCTCCCCGATAGACGGTGTTGCCAAGTGTTGCCAAAGGTGACGACCAATCAGATACGATTATTTTCTGGCATTTTGACATTCTACAGACAAGGTGAAGGGTGATGGTGAAGGAGAACGTTGAATGAATATAATTTTTTCCAAGTTATTATTTATCATTCGAGAAACATTTTCAAATTGGTCATGAGGTGAAAATCACACCTCGCCAGCTGAAGATATAGGTAGTTGATGTGACATACCTTAGTCTCTACAGTGAGAGCAGAAGCTCTTGTGGGTGCTTCCATATGAGGATTCACAATGTTAATCAGTTGCCTCGTTAAACATTTTGCTAGACGTAACATGCATTTACAAAAATTTTTGATCAGACAACTCAAAAGGGTTTTGTTTGGAAAGTATAAACCACACCAACGTCATTTTGTTGTTCAACATCCAGAATATCTTCATTCATATGTTTTTTAATCCAAAGCACAATCGAAATCCTACGAAATATGGAAGTTCAAAAAAGCTAACCTTTGATCACTGATGAGACTGAGAGAGTTGTCATATTTTTATTCAATTCAATAACAGAGGGAGCCAATCAGAAGCGTTCCCGTTTTGGTTCTCTCAAAAATCTTGATAGATGCATTAGTAACTCCCTAGGGAGCGCTCCTCTTGTGTTATTCAGTTCAAGAATACGGTTTTTGGTTTCGGACAGTGGACACGCCCACTTTCTTTCGATTGTTCTACTCCCCGATTTTCAAGAATCGCGGCCCAGATTTGAAATATGTTGTTTATGGTTACTCAGAGTAGCCGTTCTCAAACTTGTGCTGACAAATGTCAAATGTAACATTTCGTTGACAGATTGACAGATTTTCAGTATTGAGGTTTGAGATTTTGAAATAATTTTTTGAGATAAAATATTGTATATGAATATACCATTATGCAATATTGGGAACTCATAAATGTATGTGAACGTAATCAATATTTTATTTTTTAATCAAGATTATCATTAATTATTATAATCTTAGGAAAGTGGAGAAGAATCTTCCTCAGATGAAGAATTGGTAGCAGTTGTCTTGCATGTAGGGGAGAAGTACCTATGATGGCACCCCTAACGAATAATCCCGATATCTAAGTGACTAATCGATATTCGAGTAAATTTTTTTCATCAGTCTCTAGTTTTCCATCACTATATAATTAAACAGCATTGCCAAGGACTGGGATTCCAAAAGATTTTCTGATAAAAACGAAAACATATTTTTAGCCATCATAGGCACTTAATATAATAATATCATTTGATGGCATACTTGATTTCCTATGATGGCATACTCAATTTCCTGTGATGGCATACTCAATTTTCTATAATACATAGTTATACAAGCAATTACATTTCCATGAGAGAGATGACTTTTATCGAATGAAGGCAAATTTAAAACAATTTTTATTCAATGAAAACATATTCACATTCTGTGCAGATGAAATATTTCATGAAAATATAACATATTCATTCCAGATTATCAAATAAAAACTAATTCAAGCTATGCTCAGTTAGTTCAGAGCATAAAAAATTAAAAATACCCATTTATAATTTTGGCATACATCAAGAACATATTTCACAAATGAAATTATTAGTGCGTCTATCAACACCAGCACAGTCAGTATGAGACCAATAAGAGCATATTTGGCACTGTATCCAGGGCTCTCCAGCGCGATCTCTGGAGTACAATTCATTGCAATAAATGCAGGCAGAATCACTCTCATCACCATCAGCTGGGAAAGCTTCATCCTCTTCCTCTTCCTCTTCGATCCTAACCTGTTTGGCAATATCTCTTTTGGCTTTACGTGCCAGCTTCTGCCTCTCTTGCAGTTTCTTCTCTTCCACCTTCTGCTTGAGTTCCAGAATATATGGAGATGTGTTCAAAAACCCTACTTTACCCTTTTTTCTTTTCTTTCGTGGTACATCATCAGCTGGTGCTACTGGTAGTGGTAAAAGTTCAGCTATGCTATCATCCAGGCCTTCTTGTGAAGTTGAAGCTTCTTCTAGGCCTTCTTGTGAAGTTGAAGCTTCTTCCTGGCCTTCTTGTGAAGTTGAAGCTTCTTCCAGGCCTTCTTGTGAAGTCGAAGCTTCTTCCATGCCAGAGTGCTGAACTGATTGGGAAGGTTGCAACTCGATAATATTTGCTGCAGAGTTCACGTTCTCTTTATCTGTTGTCAAAGATGGTGCAAACATCCACTCTTCAAATACATCAGGATTAAACGGACTAATGCCAGTTTTCGAGAATGAACTTATCCCACTCGCGGACGTGCATGCTTTCAACTGAGCTAAATTAAATAGCCCGGCTACATTGAAATGAGTAAGTGTCTTGCCTGCATTATTTCTGAGCCATTTTTCTATTTCTTGATTGTAGTGAATTTGCAAAGGGGCAAAGATACCAACATCAAGTGGTTGCAATCTATGTGTGCAATGAGCTGAAAAGCAAAAAAGCACGATACCATGTTTTTTTGCCAGCTCTAGAGCTTCCAGAGATTCGTGGCTGCAATGTCCATCTAGCATAAGAAGCACTTTCTTCTCTGGAGTAGGTTTAGCATACTGAATGAAATGATGTAGCCATTTAACAAACAGTTCCGAAGACATCCATCCGTTCTCTTGACACAAAGCTATACTTTGTAATGGCGCATTAGCCATCAATTCTTCTTTAAATCGTTTCCTTGGAAATATTAATGTTGGGGGGATAAACTGTCCCAGAGCGTTTAAACAACAAACAACAGTGAAGTTTTGTCCTCTTTCCGCACTGCTTAGTGTTCCGACTTGCTCCCGACCCTTCGTTGCTAAAATTTTTTGAGGTTTTGTCTGAACAGTGCTGAGACCAGTTTCATCCATATTAAAAATCTGTTCAGGTTCAAACTGATACTGGTCTAATACTTCAGCTAACCCGTTGAAATAGGCTTTCACATTTTCTTTATCAAATGCCTGTGCTCTGGCCAATGAGGTTTTCTCAGGAGTCCTCACTGAAACGATTGGATTCCGCTTCAGAAAACCTTTCAACCATTTCTTGCCAGCCATTTCAGTGTTCCTATTGAAGTTATGAGTTATTTTGTATTTCTCAGCCATTTGATAGACTATACGTCTCAAATTTACAGGACTTATACCGAAAAACCTGGTTTCTAAATCTGGTAATCGTTTAGTCAGTTTATCTTCCAGAGTTTTATCAAAAATTGGTCTCCTTCCTCCCAAATCCCCCTTTTTGCCATCTTTTTGTTGCTTCACTCTTCTTCTCGATGTTGTGAATGGGACATTGAACGTTTTGGACGCTAGTAACCATCCCATATGACCTTCTTTAATGCTTGTAATTGCCTTGTTCATGTCCAATTCACTCCATTGATGTCTCTTCTGATTTTCCGCCATTACTTTCTGAAAAAACAGATAGTTGAACAACACAGTCCTATGATGGCATAGTATGCCATTATAGGTCAATGTTAGGTATGCCATCATGCAAAAACTGCACAAATTGAGAATTATTTTTTTTCTACGCCAATCTTGTATGCAATATTCAATACATCATATGGGGTGCAAGGTAATGGTTATTGAACCTTCATGGACAAATATGAATAGAAAACAACAAGCAGGATTGGATATAAATAATGCAAGCATTTCTTATATCAGTACTCACCAAATATTGTTTTTTCTCGTAAAACTTTAAAGAGGCCGCATACACCCTTCAACATTCAGAGGACAACTAAAACATTCGTTATGCCGACATGGAACAGTACAGTTCTCCAAAATATCCGATGGAAGGGGAAATATGGCGACTATGCCTACTTGGGAACTATGCCTAGTTAGGTGACTCTCCCCTACAGGGACGCAGAGGACAGAAACCAGTTAGGATAGAAAACTACACCTTCACCACTATTCCAAACCTCACTGCAGGACAATTCAGAATGCATTTCCGCTTAACATTGAATGCATTTGAAAGTTTTTTAGCATCTATTGGCCCATCATTGATAAATAATCATCCAGAGGGCAGGCCTACTATTGAACCAAAGCAACAATTGGCGCGTGTTCGGGAATTGGGATATGTCTAAATTATTCTATGATTTGAGGAAATGGCGATGAAAAATTCTGGCCGTTTTAGGGTATGGTATTCCCAAGCTGTACGTGTTGTTGCCAATTCTTTGCTGTTCAATTTCACTAGCATATTGCTACTGATACTACAGAATGTTAATCATAGAAAAAGGAAATTGTGAGTTTTTTTTTTATATCATACTATCACATATCACTTTTCACCAATTTTAGGTATAGAAATCTACTTATAACATGTTTTCAATTAGAAAAATAGTGAATTTTAAATTTTACAAGACCGAATTTTGGTTTGAGTGTTTTCAAATTAGATTCGGAGAAGAAACTGAATATCTGTGTAGCTGCAAAAAAATTGGTAAATGTTACATTAGAAAAAAGCGAATGTTGAAACAAAAATATTATTATTACCTGTTAGCTTCAAAAAATGAATACATATAAGGAACTTTCGAAGGTAAAAAAAATTGAAATTGAGATATTTTTAATTTGATTCTGTAGATTCTCGTTCATCGCTTATTTCTTCAGAATCAGCCCCAACTAGAGTAAGGTAAGTGACCCTATTTCAGACAGTTTAAAAATAGAGGAAATTTTATTACATCATTATAATTATTGAAATAGCCTTGCGAGTTGAAAAATTTTATGTAGCTCTCATTGTCACCTATTTATAAAAGATATCATTCGATCAGACCTCTGGAATATACAGAATTGCAGGAAAATAATGTTTCCGATGATAATACCATCGTACGCAATTTCGACAGCAATCGGAGCAGATTGGCCTTAATTTCGACGAGATTTGAGCCTATTTTCGACAGTGTTTCTAAATCTGACATAAGACGTACCTGATTCAGACATTCCGTTATTCATCTTATGTTTTATCAATGTGCAGAACAAATAGTGCGAAAAAAATCCAAGAGGGACATTACATACGAACCTTGAAATTTTTTCAAAAATGCTATTTATTCAAACAAAACTCCAGAATTGAGATTTCCGTTTTCAAGCAATGGTTTTGGTAAGTTCTTTGACTTCAAAAACATTTCTTTTATTGACTTGTCCTGGTGGACCGATTTTTTTACAATTTCTTCTAAACTGTACCAGATTTCTTCATCATCTTTTGGCCATTTCCAGTGATTGGGACCACTCTTACACATAGTCTTCACCTTCACGCCGGTGTCATTGATTTCCGTGATAATGCCTGGGTAAAGTTCTTGTTCATACGTTATCACAACATAATCGTTTACTTTGGTTTCAGGTATAACAAGTTCAATTGTTTGTTGAGTATTTGCTAGTTCAGACTCCTGATTTTCAACGTTCTTCTTCTCCTTATTTCCACTGTTTTCATTTTCCTTATTTTCTTCATTGTCTTTATTTGATCGCTTTTTTCTCTTGCCGGCGGATTGTAATCCGTTTTCTATCTCGATAACAACATTTTCTACAACTTCCAATGGTTTATTTTTTGCCTCATCTCCCATGACTACATTAGTCTTCTCATTGGCAAATTCCAATCCTGACATTTTGAAAATTTTGTACCATATGAAATAAAGTTGTTTATTTTCAAGATCTTCGGACCACTTGATGCCCTTCAGAGCATAAAATTTACGAACAATATCTGGTTCTATTACATTTTAAAAAAATCGCAAATGAGCTACTATAGTCTGGTCAACCGTGTTCAGATCATTTTGATTGTCATGTTGGGCTGATTCGCTTCCTAATAAAACCTTACTAAAATCAACATTCATCACATTGAATGGAGTCCACAAGTTCTGAAAGCATTGCTGAATATACTTTCAATGTTATGTAGTTCATTTAGTGCATCTTTCAGAACTGGTGCGAAATTCAAAGCTTTCTGACCCTCCTCAGTTCTAAACTTCCTCACCCTTTTCTTCCAGCTATTATTTGAAGACCTGAATCTAGAGGTTGGAGAATATGGGTTGAGTTTGGCAATAGACTGATCAGAATAATCCCTTTTTCTCGGCAAAAATCACTCAGTGGTGATGTTAAGTGAGACTTATGGTAATCAACGTAAAGAATAATTGGGAATTGAATCTGTTCACGAAAAACCAGGGATGGAATATATTTGTGATGTATTCAAAAAAGATTCGGCAGTCATCCATCCGCTCTCAGACTTTCCGATTCCCCAGCCACTTGGAACCTTCATTACGATGTGTTTGGGAATACGTTCGTATGGATACATTATCATGGTAGATGCCAATTTTCCTGCTGCATTTCCTGAAATATTGACCAGTTAACAAATATTCGTGAAAGAGAATTCTATTGCTCTGGCTTACCTGTTATGAGAACAGTGAGACATTCCTTGTCGTTACCAGATCGATCATAAACAGTCTTACAGCCTTTTGGAGCCAACACGTTGCTGCCCTTCGGGGACAGAAAAAAAGCTGACTCGTCAGAGTTGAATATTCTTTCTGGCTCAGTAATATCGATGCCCTCATCATGAAAATAGTTCTGAATTTCTTGAAACCAATTCTTCAATTTTGACTCATGCGTTGGCTGATTTCAGGGTGCCTTTTCAGGAACCCCTCATACCACCGACGTCCTGGACGCCCCTCATGGAAATTATGGTCTCGTTTCAATTTATCAACCAAAATAGCTACACTGTCGATTAGCTGAGTCTTGATTATCGGAAAGCCCATCCTTGCCATATTGATGATCCATTTGGATAAAAGATCTTCTTCATTCTCTGTAAGAATAGTTCCAACACCACTTTTGCACTCTACTGGATATTTTCCAGATTTTTTTCCTATAAGAGTTTTTCTGGGAACACAGTATTGTTTGGCGGCTGTTGAGCATGACACCCCATGTTTAATTGCTTCAAGGGCATTTTTCACATCCTCCTTGGAGTATTTGCAATATTTTTTGTCGCCCGGCATAGTTTCCTTTCACCTACAATTATAAACGATTGGATACAAGACTTTTCAAAGAGTGTCGAAATTACGTTCAGAGTGTCTATAATTTCGACACCCCTGTCGAATTTATGACTACATGGAATTCATAAAACAAAGACCGATGTATTGGATATCCAATTGTTCGAAATATGATCTGAAAAAGAAAGGAATATTTCCATGTGATTTCTTGAGTACATATTGCAACGTTCCCAACTTTGTGGCAAATTGAAAAGCTACTATCCCGTTAGCGATATAGTCTAGAGAGCATGGAGGTCGGGGTTATTATAATATTGTGTAATCTCATTTATTTAATAAGTTTTAAACCATATAAAAAAATTAAAATCATGGAAACTTACCCAGGCGCCACTTGACTTGTAGTACTTAGATTAGTTGGTCTTGTTCAAGTCAAGAAAACAAGATCCAGTAAAATATGTCTAGACGGATATAAGGAGAAATTTCACTTTTTTTTATTTTTATTTTCATACAGTCAAACCAATTTTCAAACACCTTAGGGAGAGGTGGAATGTAAGAAATAGCACTGATAATTCCCAGATATTTACATTTAATTATGAACCTGCAATTACAATAGCTGACCTCAAGATTCGTGGAACTGGAAATATATCACCCTGTATATAGATTATGAAAAATTTGGCAAAACAATGTGACCGATAATATATCACTCTGTATATAGATTATGAAAGATTTGGCAAAACAATATGACCGATAATATATCACTCTGTATATAGATTATGAAAAATTTGGCAAAACAATATCCATATGTACTTCAACTCACCCTGGTAACTCACTTACATGATACATAGGTAATAAATGTAAAGTGCAATGTAAGTGAAAGGTAGAATAAGTAATGTAAAGTATGATGAACACCCCTGAGTGTTATCTTACATTAAACTGGAAAATTGATACTTATGGGCATCCGCACAGTACTGGGCGAAGGCTTCACAGGTTCAAAAGTATCTTCATGTTACATTATATGTGTTGAAATTGTTATGCAAAAAGTTCCAGGTGATACAAATATGAATGTTAAATAAACTAGGAAGTAAAATTTAGAAAAAGGTTATATCTGGCCTTGTTACTGGAGTTTGAAGTCCATATCCAAATTCATCAAACCATGGCAGCTCTACAGGTTCAGGTTCAGTACAACAACAAAAAAACAATTCTTGATCCTTCTGGTTCAAAACTAACCCTAGACTCGGCTCAAGAGTCTGATACTTGGGATAATCCTACTTACTACCACCGGCATGGAAAAGATGGCAACACAAGGGGTTGGTAATATTACCCTGCAGTTTTCCCTTTTACATTAATTACATATTATCCTTGTAGTGGTGCCTACATGGACAAGGTTTAGGTTCAACCCTACCTAAAACCCTCAATAACAAGAATGTTAACTCTGACATTCTTATCTTAAAAAAATATCTACTTACCCCTTGAAGAGGGTTTTACAACAAATTGACCAGGTTAATCCCATCTGGTTTCCCATATTTTAAAATATCTTAGGTATCAAACGAAGAATATTTGAATCACCAACTGAAATCAATGAAAAGAAAACTCATGAAGACATTTTGAGGAATTTGAAGAAAAGAAAAAAACTTACGACTAGAGTAAAAAAAAAATGTCGGCACGTATTCGGTATCTCTGGATTCTGGAAGTGCTAAAGAATTCACTCTCGGTTAATAATCACCATTTGTGAATTGATTGGAGACGAACCACAACAATGAGGAGCTGATCCCTGTAAATTGTTGGCACTAATCCCGAAAATATCGGTTGGAAGCCATTTTACATCTCTCAACTCAACAAGCTCTTGCAGCTCATGGCCCTCATGGACGCTAATCGAAGTTCACCGAAACGAATCGAAGCTTCCCCTCTCCCGAAAATACGCAGAACCGCCAGGCAGAACCGTTGGTCGACCGAGCTGTCACAGCGACGGTCGCGCCACCTTTGTGTTTGATTCTTCCCATTCAGTTTCATGAAGATTGGAAAATTTCCAGAAATAGCAACAACCCCTATCCAGGTATTTAATATTTTTCGTTCAAATTTGGCTAGCGCCATCTCTGATCGAATAGCGAAACCAAACTAGGTAACTAGCTGTAATATAGAGTCCCGATCTGTACCTGCCAACCGTATCTTTCCTGCAATATCTACCTGTGGGTATGTTCCGAAATCAAAGGAAGGTATTGTTAGAGTACTGTAATGATATTCCCCTTGGAGGGGCTCTAGAAACATCAGCAGGAAGGCAGGAGTACAACGATCATCCTGTATCACGCATCATCGATTGCTCTCCAACCTCTCAATGATTCCTACATACACCAGCATATTTCCTAACACTCAATATATGCCGCAGTGACAAATAACGTCACAGAAGATTCTGGAATGTTCTGGAAACAATCGATGGAACAATTAGAGAGAGAGGTTTTGTTCTAAGAAGCTTCTAGAACAAAAAGAAGGAGACGGAAAATCATTCGAGAACGTTCTCGACCAAAGCCTGCCATGTGTTCTCATATATAAGACCGCCGAACAACTGCTGTCAGTCAGTCAAACAGCGAGTGTCAGAGCGCGTGTTATAAATCGTTTTACATAAATAGTAGTTATAAGTTCGATATAAATTAGTGTTTCTTTAGTTTAAATAAATAAGTTCGAAAATAAATAGTGTCGTGTTCGCTTCTGCACCCGAATAACGTAACAATTGGTGTCAGAAGTGTGGGATATTCCAGTGTGAAGTGAACAGACCGTTGCAATGAAGAAACTACACGAGTTGAGAGTGGTGGACTTGAAACGCGAGTTGGAGGAGAGAGATCTCGATACAACAGGGATCAAGGCTACACTTCAGCATCGTCTCATAGAGTATATGGTGAGCGTAGGTCAGGACCCAGAGACGTTCACCTTCGAGGAACCAGCTTCAGCGGAATCGATGTTGGCTGGGATCTCGGAACAGATAGCGGCTCAGCGACAGGACATAGCGGCTCAGCGACAGGACATTGCGGCTCAGATGGTGGCTCAGCAGGAGAAGATTACGGAACAGATAGCGGCTCAGCGACAGGAGATTGCGGCTCAGCGACAGGACATTGCTGATCAGATGGCAACTCAGAGAGAAGAAGTTCTGGCACAAATTACTGCTCAGCAAAATCGAATCGCATCGCAGATCTCAGCTCAACGGCGAGAGGTATTGGATCAGATATCGGCTCAACGGGAAGAGATATCAGCTCAGAAAGAGGTACTAGCTCAGTTTTCTGCTCAGCAAGATCAGATCGCCTCCCAGATATCAGCCCAGCGAGAAGAGGTATTAGCTCAGATTTCTGCTCAGCAAGATCAGATAGCCTCTCAGATATCTGCCCAACGAGAAGAAGTATTGACCCAGATATCAACACATCGGGAAGAGGTGCTGACTCAGATTGCTGCTCAGCAAGAACAGATCGCGTCTCAGCAGGATGAGATTATAGCTCAGGTATCAACCCAATTCACCACCCAGATTAAAGAAATGAAGAAGGAGCTGCAGCTCGAAAGAGAAAGAATAGCTGTGCTGGAGAAGTCTGGAAATGGTCAAGGACTCATCAATGAAACCACAGTTGGGCCAGATGCAGTGACTACTACCAATCGAGTAAAACCACCAACATTCGATGGAAAAACATCGTGGCCGAACTATCTGAAGCAGTTCGAAGCAGCTTCCAAAGCCAATGGGTGGACATCCAAGGACAAGGTTGTGGCTCTGACAGTAGCTCTACGGGGTGATGCTTTGAACATCTTGCAAGCCATTCCAGAAGGTGAAGTCGATAGCTACGATCATCTCGTCAAACGTCTCGACATGCGATATGGCCATGAACATCTGCAGCAAGTGTTTCAATCACAAATGAAGAGCCGTCGACAGAGAGCCAACGAGAGTCTTCAAGAATTCGAGGTGGATGTAGCCCGATTGGTCCACTGTGCCTACCCATCAGCCCCAGAGTCCCTTATGGAATGTCTAGCTGTTCAAACGTTCGTGGATGGATTGCGGGATATCGAAATGCAGAAAGCAGTTCGCCTGACTCGACCAAAAGACCTCACCAGTGCTCTGACAGCTGCGCTTGAGATCGAGGCCGCAGCAGAAGCTTCCCGAGGATCAGCGAGAGTCCGAGAAATGAACGACAGCGGAAACATAGCGGAAAATACCAGGCAAGATCCTAATGAAGCCTTGATAAACGCCATCAAGGGCCTCTTAAATGAGAAAAAGAGACCAGTTCAAACGACTGCAGGGAAACTGAAGCGGGCCGATCACAAGAAACCAGCTTCGACCCGTCATTCTCAAGATCCTCTCATTTTTGTGGCATCCCTACGGCGTGATAACAGCAGCGTCTACGTAGATGGACAGATCGACGGAAAGAAATGCGCATTGTTGGTGGATACTGGTGCATCAAAGACGATCCTGCGACGTAGACTTCTGCCGCCTTCCAGATAACAACTTGTGAAATCAAGATGGCGTCTGAGAACTGCTACGGGTGAAGCTGCCACCGTTTATGGGGAAATCGATGTGGATATATCGATCGGGACCGTCAAATTTCCACATCGAGCTATCATGGCAGATATTGAAGAAGATGTTATTCTGGGAATGGACATCATGGGTGCGCAAGGAATTCAACTGGACTTTAGAAGCCGAACACTCAAGGTGGGTGCCGAAGAGATCTTCTTACATCCACGGGTGGAGGTAGCGGCAGGGGTAACGTTAGAAGAGGACGTCCTGTTACCGAAAAGGAGTGAGACCATTGTCGCAGCACGGATTGAAGGTACATTGAAGCGAGGCAGTCCCATCATCATGGAACCCTGGAACCATGACGAGGAAGTCGGACGTGGAATTTTAGTCGGCAAGGCTTTACTGTCGGCAGACGACCATGTACCTGTTCGATTTATCAACATAAATAACTACCCTGTGACGATTGGCAAAGGAACCACGATTGGAACCTGTGTCCCGGCAGCCTCCATAATCCACCAGGTGACAGCAACCACTGATGGGGCCGGCAAGTATGAAGAACTCGTCTCTGCTGCAAGCGACTCACTCAACAACCGACAGAAGAAAAAGTTAACCGAGTTACTACAGAGGTATAGATCCATTTTCATTCCTGCTGATGGAAAAACAGGTAGAACCAACATCGTCAGTCACAAAATCGATACGGGAGATACCAGACCGATTCGTCAACCAGCCCGAAGATTACCACAGGCCAAGAGAGAAATTGCAGAAAAGATCATCCAGGAAATGGAACAAGACGGGGTAATCGAGCCATCCAATAGTCCTTGGGCTTCACCAGTGGTACTAGTAAAGAAGAAAGATGGAAACACTCGTTTCTGTGTGGACTATCGCCGATTGAACAACGTGACGAAGAAGGACAGCTATCCTTTGCCTCGGATTGACGACACACTCGACACGTTGGCAGAATCGAATCTTTTCTCCACTCTAGACCTGAAAAGTGGATATTGGCAGGTGGAAATGGATCCGGAAGGAAAAGACAGCTTTCACCATTGGCACTGGGTTATGGCAATTCAAGGTTATGCCTTTCGGACTCTGCAATGCTCCGGCCACCTTCGAACGAATCATGGAGAATGTGTTAAGGAGACTCTCCTGGAAGACATGCCTAGTTTATTTGGATGACATCATCGTGATCGGTAAAACTTTTGAAGAACATCTGATTAACCTAGAGGAAGTTTTCAAGAGACTTCAGACTGCAAACCTCACACTCAATCTGAAGAAATGTCATCTGCTGCAGAAACGGGTTAACTACTTGGGACACGTCGTAGGAAGACAGGGTGTAGAAGTCGACCCTGAGAAAGTACGAGCAGTGAAGCAATGGCCAGTACCAACAGATAAGCATCAACTCAGGAGCTTTCTTGGACTGTGCACTTATTATCGACGTTACGTTCGAATGTTTTCGGATATCGCGAAGCCTCTGACTCGTCTCACCGAGCAAGCACGCCCCTTCCACTGGGATCCAGAATGCCAGGCCGCCTATGATGCTCTGAAGGAACGCTTGACCATGACACCGATTCTTGGGTATCCACTTCCACAAGGACAATTCATTCTTGACACAGATGCCAGTAATATCGGTATTGGTGGAGTCCTTTCGCAGTATCAAGATGGGCAAGAGCGAGTCATCGGTTACTTCAGCAAGGTGCTATCGAAGGCAGAACGGAAGAAAGCGAATCGTCGTCCTTCTTGGCAAGAAGTAGCACCATCTTCACACACTTTGAAGGCGTACTGGAGTCAGTGGGACTCCTTGGTATTAGAAGATGACCTGCTCAAGAGGAATCTCGAGAGCGATGATGGGTCGGATAATCGGATGCAGTTGGTCATTCCTAGGAGCCGAGTGTCGGAAGTACTTGGATATGTACATGATGGAACTTCAGGGGGACATCTAGGAGTGAGGAAGACACTGCAGCGGGTACGAGAGCGGTTCTACTGGGTGAACTGCAGTGACGACGTCAGGGAGTGGTGCCGTAAATGCACCGTGTGCTTTGCCAGCAATGAGCCTCATCGTAAACCAAGGGCACCCATGAGACAGTACAATGTTGGAAGCCCTTTCGAGAGGATTGCCATGGATATTGCGGGGCCGTTTCCAGTGACTGATAATGGAAATAAATACATCCTTGTGTGCATGGACTACTTCACCAAGTGGGTGGAAGCGTATGCGATCCCTAACCAGGAAGCCGTAACTGTCGCTGATGTCCTAATGAATCAACTCATCAGTCGTTTTGGGGTGCCATTGGAACTTCACTCTGATCAGGGC
Source organism: Phaedon cochleariae (assembly GCA_918026855.4). Classification (NCBI taxonomy): domain Eukaryota; kingdom Metazoa; phylum Arthropoda; class Insecta; order Coleoptera; family Chrysomelidae; genus Phaedon; species Phaedon cochleariae. Next base: position 10,220,190 of record OU896717.1, read on the forward strand.
CGGAACTTCGAGAGTGAAGTGTTCAAGAAGATGAGCGAAAAGTTAGGAATCAAGAAAACAAGAGCAACTCCGTTGCATCCACAGTCAGATGGCATGGTGGAGCGAATGAATCGAACAATAGGGAGGTATCTCTGCAAAGTCGTAGATCAACACCAACACGACTGGGATCAACATATTCCTTTCTTCTTGATGGCCTACAGATCTGCAGTACAGACTCCGGCGAAGGTTCTATTTGGACGAGAGATGAGGCTTCCATGTGACTTGGTCTTCGGATGTAGACCTGGTGAGGACATAGTGGGGGAAGATTACGTCACGGATTTGATGAAAAAGATGAACGATATTCACGAATTGGTTCGTTCTAATCTGAAAATCGCCAGCGATCGCATGAAAGACCGATACGACATCAGAGCTGGGGGTGCAGGATACGCAGAAGGAGACCTGGTGTGGTTGTACAATCCACAAAGGAAACGAGGTATTTGTCCAAAACTACAGAGATCTTGGGAAGTGTTATATATTGATTGAACATTATGTATAATGTGTTTCTAATGAGATGAATGTCAATACAATAATAATTCAAGAATTGTCATTAAAAGTCATGATATATAAAATATATCCATTTACTAATATTGATATAATGTCATCACATAATATGGTGGCACAATTGATCAATATGTCACATCATTAAAACAGAAAGCAGCTGATTGTGATTTTGGAAATCTACAAGAATCTTTGATAAGGGACAGAATCGTATGTGGAGTCAAGAGTGATGTACTGAGAGAGAAGCTGTTGCAGCAGAGAAATTTATCATTGAATTCCTGTATTGATATATGTAGAGCAGATGAAGAGTCGCGTAAACAACTGGAAATTATTAATGCAGGAAATGGAAATGGTCAGGTACAGATGGTCAATAGGATTAGGAATAGAAGATTTCCGAAAGAAGAAAATTGGAATATGTACAACAGAGAAGATAAGAAGACATGTTATAGGTGTAATACCAGTCATGAATATGCAAAATGCCCTGCGTGGGGAAAAATATGTAAGAAATGTAATAGGAAGAACCACTTTTCTTCAAGCTGCCGGGCTAAAGGAGTCAAGGAAATAGAAGAGGTGGAACTTGCAGATGATTCTGAAGAATATGAAGAAAACTTGGTAATAGATATAATAAAAGAGGTAAATGAAGTAGGAATGGATATAGGAGCTACGTCGAAAGTATGGATGAAAGAAATGTCAGTAAGTGGTGTCAAAATTAAATTCAAATTAGACACTGGCAGTGAAGTAAATATTATTCCATTGAAATTTTATAAGAAAATCATGGATCCTCCAAAACTACAAAAGTCTAGAAAATCTTTGGTGGCTTATAATAAAAATAAAATTGAAATTATAGGTACCTGTATGCTGGCATGTGAATACAAAAACATTAGTAGAATTTTGAAATTTTATATACTAATAGATAACTATGAACCTATATTAGGATTGCAAGCATCCCTTGAATTGAATCTTATAAAAAGAATCGATAATTTACAGGAAGATAATAACTTACAGAATGTTGAAATGAAATTATCTTCTATAATGGAAAATTACAAAGACGTTTTCACAGGTTTGGGATGTTTTAAAAATAAATGTACAATACGTTTACAAGAAAACTATGTTCCCCAAATTAGTAGATGTAGAAAAATCCCCTTAGCATTACATAAACAAGTTAAAGAAACTCTAGAAAAATTAGAAACCCAAGATGTTATAGTAAAGATGGAAAAAGCAACTGAATGGCTTCATCCAATAGTTATAAATATAAAGAAAAATGGATCTATCAGAATGTGTATGGATCCTAGACCACTTAATAAATATATTATCCGTCAAAGATTGGAATTGCCTACTATAGAGTCAGTTTTTTCTTTGATTAAAAATGCTAAGTGGTTCACTGTTTTAGATGCTTCGAGTGCTTTTCATCAGATACCATTAGATGAACCTAGTTCGCTATTATGTACTTTTTCTACCCCTTTCGGAAGGTACTGTTTCAAAAGGCTACCATATGGAATTTCATGTGCTTCTGAAATATTTCAGTATTATATCAATGAACTTATATTTGGTCTTGATGGTACTATTGCTTATATAGATGATATTTTGATATTTGGTAGTACAATAGAAGAGCACAACGTCCGATTATGTAAATTGTTAGATGGAGCCAGGAAATTCAATTTACGTTTCAATAAAGAAAAACTACAGTTAGCCAAAAAGAAAATAACTTTTCTAGGCTATGAAGTATCAGAAAGTGGTATAGAGATTGAAAATAAAAAAGTAGAAGCAATCAAAAGTATGGATAGACCAGAAAATATTAAAGAATTGCAAACTTTTTTAGGAACCATAAATTTCTTGAGTAAGTTTATAAAAAATGTGGCTCAAGAAACAAGTGCACTGCGAAATCTGCTTAAAAAAGATTCAGCTTGGACTTGGACTGAAAACGGACCAGAGGAAATATCGTTTCAACGCTTGAAAAATTTAATAGCTAATGCTCCTGTCCTAGCATATTTTAATAATGATTTGCCAGTGATTTTGAGTACTGATGCCAGTCAATTAGGTATTGGTGGATATATTTCTCAACAAGACCATCCTATAGCATTTTGGTCTTCATCCCTAACACATGCCCAACAAAATTACGCTCAGATTGAAAAAGAGCTATTGGCAGTTGTATTGGGTTGTGAAAATTTTCACTATTATTTGTATGGTCGTCCATTTGTTGTAAAAACTGATCATAAACCTTTATTGGGATTATTGAATAAACCAATTGACTCATTATCACCAAGATTGCAACGACTTGTCATTAGATTGCTAAAATATGATATAACGTTAGAATTTATTCCTGGAAAAGAACATTATATTCCTGATTTACTGTCTAGAAAACCACTGAAAACTGTAACGGAAACTGAATATTTAAATGAGATTTCCATTCACTCAGTGATACTTATTAGCGAAGAGAAAGAAAATATTCTCAAAAATAACGTAAAGCAAGATGAAGAAATAAAGCTTTTGAAATTTTATGTAAAAAATGGTTGGCCCAATCAATTATCTTCAGTAAAAGGTATAGTAAAGCACTACTATCAATATAGAGATGAAATCCACGAAATAGATGATTATATGTTCAAAGGAAATCAACTCATCATTCCCAAGAATATGCGTGTGGAAATGTTGAATAAAATCCACCAAACTCATCAAGGTATTGTGGCTTGTCAAAGAAAAGCTCAAGAAACAATATTTTGGCCAGGTATAAATGAGCATATATTACCATGGGAAAAGATTGGTATTGATTTCATGCAGATTCAGAATACTCACTTCCTTGTCATTTGTGACTATCATTCCAAATTTATTGAAATTGTATCATTGAAAAAGAAAGATGCTTGTACAGTGATAGATGCTCTTCTCTCGATCTTTAAATCTCATGGTAAAGTTTCTTATATCATGTCGGATAACGGACCTCCATTTGATTCTTTCAAATTCAAAAATTTTATGAAAGAAATGGATATTCGACATACTACATCGAGTCCAAATTACCCTCAATCGAATGGGTTGATAGAACGCCATATTCAGACTATAAAGAATCAAATTATAAAATCTGGCAAGAATCCCTATTTCGTCGTAATGGAGTATAATAGCACCCCAAAACAAGATCTTCCTTCACCTGCGGAAATGTTAAATGGTAGAAGATTTAAAAGTGGTTTACCGCAACACAAAAATAATTTGAAACCTCTCTTCGATACCAATAAAACATTGGAAATTCTACAAAAGAAATATTGTGATGAAGAAAGAAGATATAATGTTGATAAAAAATCACGTATACCTCTAAGCAAAAATCAGTCTGTAATAATTCAACAAGGTCATCGGAAATGGATTCCAGGAAAAGTTATCAAGAATCATGATTCTCCTAACAGTTACATCGTTGAAACTCAAGAAGAAGGGATATACAGAAGAAACATGAAACATTTGAAATTAATAGGATCATTGCCAACTACTACTATTGATCACCATCTTGTACCTATACCTGTTCCTGACTATTCAAGGCATGGGAAGAATTCAAGTACCACTTCTCAGCAACTTTCAAGTACCACTTCTCAGCAACTTGTAGAGAATTCGGAGTCTGCGCAAGATGAACATATTCCAGGTACCTCTGGGAAACCACCAAGAGAGAAGACGAGTAAGATATCCCAGAATAATGATTCCACCAGCATGAGATCCTCTAGGAAGTCTTCTAATCAATCACAGTCTATTGAATCATCTAGGATATCTCCTTCAATGTCTCCTTCCACGTCATACAGGATCTCCCCTTCTAGGTCGCCTAGAATGCCGTCGCTTAGAATGCCCCGTTCCAGTGTGAGCAGTAATAGCGAGTCGTCTCCACGAAAGCCTAGCTGCGTTACCGATAAAACAATTGATTTCAAACGATCTTCAAGAGGCAGACAATTGAAACCAAATACTAAGTTTGAAGACTTCGTTATGAGATGATGTTCCAGTATAGTTTTATTGTTTTTTGAGGGACATGTTATATATCGATTGAACATTATGTATAATGTGTTTCTAATGAGATGAATGTCAATACAATAATAATTCAAGAATTGTCATTAAAAGTCATGATATATAAAATATCTCCATTTACTAATATTGATATAATATCATCACATAATAGGAAGGACCTTATACCGTCAAGAAGAAGATCAACGATGTCATATACCGCATCAGTAAAGAACCCAGTGGCAAACCAAGAGTCGTTCATTTCAACAGACTAGCACCATTCGAGGGAACACAAGATCAACAAGTTCAACAACTTTGTCCGGAAGAAAAGGAGCTTACATTCGACGAATTCATTGGGACATACAGTGGTTCATCAAAAGCAAGGTTTGGCGTCACCAAGGAAGAGCCCCGCCCCACTTACAAGGACCTCTGGGAGACACTAGTCGACTTGCGAAGCATCATACTCGAGAAGGACATACAGAAGATAGCTGTTCCGAAGCTGGGGTGTGGACTGGATGGCTTGAATTGGAGAATTGTAAGGAACATGCTAGAGGTTTTATTTAGATTCACCGGAGTTGAAATTCTGGTATGCTGCTGGAACTCCAAGGGAACTCCAAGAGAGAAGACAGTGCCATGCTATTTCTACCATACTGCACGCTGTAGAAATGAAACCAGTTGTTCCTATCTTCATAGTGATCAGAATGCATTCCAGGAGGAATGCGTTTTAAGGAGGGGGCAGTGTAATGATATTCCCCTTGGAGGGGCTCTAGACACATCAACAGGAAGGCAGGAGTACAACGATCATCCTGTATCACGCATCCTCGATTGCTCTCCAACCTCTCAATGATTCCTACATACACCAGCATTTTTCCAAACACTCAATATATGCCGCAGTGACAAATAACGTCACAGAAGATTCTGGAATGTTCTGGAAACAATCGATGGAACAATTAGAGAGAGAGGTTTTGTTCTAAGAAGCTTCTAGAACAAAAAGAAGGAGACGGAAAATCATTCGAGAACGTTCTCGACCAAAGCCTGCCATGTGTTCTCATATATAAGACCGCCGAACAACTGCTGTCAGTCAGTCAAACAGCGAGTGTCAGAGAGACAGTTATATACCGCGTGTTATAAATCGTTTTACATAAATAGTAGTTATAAGTTCGATATAAATTAGTGTTTCTTTAGTTTAAATGAATAAGTTCGAAAATAAATAGTGTCGTGTTCGCTTCTGCACCCGAATAACGTAACAGTACATTCTGTGCTCTGAGGATTTGCGAATGTTACAATATATTCGACACTTGGATGACGAAATTTGGACAATGGCTCAATGTGATGTACTGAAATTCGACACCATCAGATTTTTGAAAAATAGTCATTCATCTCAACAAAAACATGTAATAATGGATAATATTTGTCCTTTGAAATCAGAATATACGTTCGTTGCAACATTCTAAGGAAAATTCGCAATTTATCAATTCTTCAGAGATGAGCCGTTTTGTACTTACCTTATAAGAAATCAAACATTACTGAATTATCGTTTTGATGAGTCAAACCACATACACTTTGAGGTTGAATCAAATATGGAGGATGTGGGTAATATAGTTTTCTGTAGAAAGAATGTGTCTGATTTAGGGGCACTGTCTAATATAGGGTCACTTACCTTATCTCGTAAATCTTCTTTGGCTATCAACTTCAAGTCATGGAAACTTTCGTCCACGTATGGAAGAAGCTCTATCAAATATTTATTTTTCTCAACTGATATGGGATTATGGCCCTTATAAGACAGTGGAAGTTTGAAACCTTTAGGCCATGTTGTGCCTTTGCACTTTTTTTGTATTAGTGGACCTTCGAATAAAGCCGAAAATTCAAAAAAGTCTGCACTTTTCATTTCAGTTACTTGAAAGGGATGCTTTGAACCACATAATCTAACAAGATTTACCCAGTCACTTGGAAAATCAATCGGAGGTGGATGCTTTTCCTTTTTTTTTTCAATTATTGAGTGATCCCCATCACACTCCATATGAGTGTGACCTGGAATCAAGAATTTATGATTGATTGTATGTATGGTTGTATTCTTTTTTAAAGCGAGCATGAACATAACACAAAGAAACGAGTTCTTGTTTTGTCCAGCGCATGTATCTGAGTAGAATGTGATTTCTCTCACATTCTCTGGTATTTCTTGTAAATACTTGTAGAGACAGGATGCTATTTGATTTGCACCCCTTGCAGCGACGGCTTCATGCCACATAAAGCAAAAAGCTTGCTTGTCATGACATCTGTGAAGTGTCAGGTTATAGGTCCACAGTTGTCGTTTGTAAAATGCTATAGATGTTTCAATAGCCGGAGTCGGTAAACATTGCTGTAGGTCAAAAGTCAGTACATGGAAAGATTCGGATGTCAGTGAGGAAGATTTATCATTACGTTTAGCATCATAAGCCTCCTCTGCTTCTCGTTGATGCTCTTCAAGCTCATGTTTGATACTTTCTTTTTTACTGGAATTTGAAGTATTTTCCAAAAGCATATTAAGCTTGTCGCACTCTCCACAAGTGTCTTTATTCAAGGGTTTTATTTTCAGGCCAACCTCATGGAATATACTTTGATACACAATACGCGATACAGGTACATCTCCTTCAGGTATCCATTTCTTGTATTCATCATATATTTTGGTTAGAGTGTAGTGATGTGGTAGGTATTTTTTAGCCGTTTTTTTGCGGCAGTAATGACTCTCATAGGCTGGCAGTGACAAAATATGGTTTCGAACAAGTGCTCTGCTGTTTTCTGGCAACTTATTCACAGGTACTGATTTGCCTCGAAGATCATCATGTACCAGGTGATTCGATAAGGGTGGCGAGGTACTGTATCTCAGAAACTAAAAGTCTATAAAACACGCCCCTTAGCGAGGACGGTAAGAACCCCAGAATGACAGTATGATTTTTTATTTCATTCGTCAAACATTCCCTTCTTGATACAGACCTTGTTGACAAAATTCTTAGCTTCTCAGATACAGAATCTCGTCATCCTTATTGAATCACCTGGTACAATACCAGCTGCTGATGCAGCTTTGTTTTGTATTACATCGTTTAAAAATCTGTCTGTCTCGCCAAATGTCTTCTTGAAACAAGTCTTACAAACCGTGAACAAATCACTATCTATACGCAAATGAAACGTTTTGGCTATTTGCCGATTTTTATGCTTATCGGGAGAAACAGTTTTGATAGTTTTTTTTGGCTTTGATTCTAATAATCCAGCAATATAAGCAACACGCTTATTGAAATTCCCCATAGCCCAATATTCTCTGAATAACTTCTGTCTTCTTTCTTCTTCTAATTTCGTTTTACATTTCATTCTACAGTCTGATAACTCTAAACACTTCCTTTCTTCGATAACTTCATCTTTTTTTTGTAGTATATTCAAGTCCTAGACTCCTTTTTTCTTGTCTTTCGTTTTGCATTATACTAGTTTCATTTTTTTTTTAGATTTTCTCCGCCCGGTTATCCTTATGTGACCGCGTTCTCCTGGTTCTTTATTAACACGTTCTTGGTTCAGCGGTTTTTTTTTTGTTTCTTGTTTGTTGGACCATCTTCTCCTATTTCGCTTTCCGTTTCGCTTTCAAGTTCTACAACATAGTCGGGATCGGCGTCTTAATCGCTGTGTTTTCTTTCATCATCTTGTGTAGTGTATGTTTTGTGTAATGCTGAATCAGCTTCAATTGTAGCTTCTTCGAGTTTCGTTATCGGGTCATCGCTATTGTGTGCACTATCGTCTTTGGTAATGTTTTCTTTTATTATGCTGTAGTCAGTCTCTTCTTCTGAAGTAGGCATAGTTGTTGTTACTGCATTTTCTACTTGCGTGTCTGTGCCGACGTCATTTTTGTCTCCAATATTTTCTTGTGGGTTCTCCACTTGGGTTGAGAAGTAATAATAATTATTGTTAGTTCCTTCTGCTGCGTTATATTCAGTTGTGATAGTTCGAAAATTTTCATTCAATAGGAAACTACCTTCCATAATGTTTTTATTGATGATTATTGGCTCTTGCAGCCGAACATCTTGGATAATAATTTCACGCGTCGTGCATTCTTCATCAAAGCTCGTGTTGTGAGGAAAAGTTGAGACAATCAAATTGTCATCTGTAAAATTACAAAACAATAATTTATTATTTGGTTTTTCTTGCAACAAAACGAGAGTAAATTTGAATGTTAAGAATTTCCCGAATACACAGTAGTTTAAAATTGGTATAATGTTCTTGAAGTTACATTTCCAATCAAATTCACCACACAGTGGATAAGAGGATTTGTTGAAGACAAAAAACTTTCCACATAATCAAGATTTCGCTATTAAATTACGCTTTTCATTTCGTGCCACCAAAATATGTTTTTTGCATGAACGTAGAAAAAAAAAGTTATGCAACTCGTGCAAAAAGTGTTTGTTGCACTCACATTTTGTGAACAATTTGACATCACGTGCAATAAACACTTACATTTTGTACTTGTTGCATAAATGAATATTATTGATTATTAAAAAAGTAATTACATATAGTTACATACCTAATGTTGCAGCTTCTGCATTGCCTGTAGAATCATGGCCCGAAATCATACTTGTTGTTTCTGACACCGATTCGAAATCTAAAAGAATAATATAAAATCATAACTAAACAGAGTTTTATGAACTTGGATAGAAATTGAATACAGAATGTATACTTGAATACTGATAATGCTTGCTAGGACGAGCCGCTACTGACTTCAAAATATCTACAAACTTTGTATCATTATTAATGTAACTTACCTAAACCTGTATCAGTGGTCGAAGTTTCGCTTCTCGCATTCAATAAAAGGTCTGCTTTCAATTTTGATCGTGAGGAATACATATAATTTATCAATTCATTGAATTTTGCTGAATAATTGTCATTTGCCATGTACACTTTTTTCTAGATTTTTGGATTGTAAGATTCTTATTGTACCAATCTTGTTTTCAGTTTTGTTGCCAATCTGACGTAGTGCTGTGCTATGGTGTTGCCCCCTGTTCTATATGTCTATATGAGAGGTTTTTATGTTATGGTGTTTTTATCACGGACCGATAGCCGATCTTGCTAGCGAGGTTTTTGTACGCCGTACCCAACAGCTCTTTGACATATACATGAATGTAAAGCAGTCTTGAATATATGGTTCGCCGTGGCAGTTCGTATTATTTCAAATTAAATACATACTTATCACCCCCCATCACCTAATCTGTTTATCTATGCAACTAGTTGTTCCATGATCTGGATGACTTGACAGTTGACAGCAAAAAAAAAAATTTTACCGTTCAGTGCTTCCGCACATGTGATTCTTTTCTTGATTATTTCCGAAGCCACATCTTTCTTATTATAAAAGATTGATATTTTCAAGTTTAATTACCACTTATCGGTGATTTAAGGGTACCGTGGGCCCTTATCAAATATATTCCCGACCCCCAATCCTTCAACTTAATAAAAAAAATTTTTAAAAAACATTTTTATCATATAAACAGTAAGTTTCGCTCATATTGATATTTTTTCAAAAAATTTCACTGTTCCTTTTCCAGATCATGGAGCAATGGCTTTTGCTTGCTCCGTTATTGCTTATAATAATATGATGTCATGTTCTTGAAAGTTTCAGTAACTGATATTTTGTTGCATTAAATTATGTTACAGGTCTAATTTCTTGAGAGATTCGATATGGCAAAGTCTACCCTATTTGAATGTTCCATAAGGGTAATCTCTGTTTTGAACATCATGGCACCTACCATAATAGAATGGCCAACAGGTATCTACGCAGAAGAGGTGAAGGAGGGATTTTCAGGAACTGGCCTGGATTCTTGCCTTGGAATGATAGATGGTTGGTGTATTCGTCCCTACATCAATAGAGGAGATTTGCTGCAGATGCAAACTAACTTCAACACAAAATTAAGCAAAGTCAGGCAATGCATTGAACGAAGCTTCGCTTTATTGAAAGGAAGGTTCAGACGATTAAAATATCTGGACATGAATAGGATAGATCTGGTCCCAGCTACAATACTTGCTTGTTGTGTCCTCCATAATTTATGCATATCTGGTGGAGATGTTGATGAAGAGTGAATAGAAAATGGCGATTTAGACAATATAAATGAAATACCAGATGTTCTACAATTACAGTAACTATAAACAAATATTTCAAAGTGTGTTTACTCAACATTTTATTTTTCAGACTGGATGAAATAGGTGATGATGAGGCTGGCTCAATCAGAAGAGATATTTTGGCTGAAAATATCTTCTTGCAAAGATAGCAAGTACTTACATACTGTATTACCTTACATGGAAAATAATATTAAATTAGATAAGAAAGTGTCTTGTTTATCCATTCCATTATTCATCAAACCCAAGTTCTAACATTTTTCACATGAATAAAAATGAGCTCAGATAAGCTTATACCAACTAATAGTTATATAAATAACGAAACTATTTGCAACAAAAACTCTTCAATGTGAGCAAGTACATTCAATATGATCAGATGCACTATATGTGTGATACAATTCCAATCTGATAGCTTATACCTTCGATCATGCAACAGACTAGATGAGTAATCCATAGCCCTGGCAATACAGTTTGTTTGGAACCAACATCTAAATTGTTCATTTCATGCTAAACAAGGATAGCAACAGCTGATTCTCCCAGCACCAGTGCCGTAGGGCGAAAAAAGCTTGATAGTTGATATAATAAATTCTTGACTGTAGAAGAAAATTTAAAAATATGCTTTTTCTGGCAATGAGTATCGAATTAATTTTACTGTAATCTGTATTCATCAAATTGCTATACAAACATTCTGATAGATACGATACATACGTATTTTTGTCATACTTAAACATCAGGAATTGGGACACGAAATGTAACATTTTTATTGTGACACGTTCGTTGTTGTCAAACTTATAAACATACAATAAGAAAGGGTCACTCAATTCAGTAAATAGTAGGTACATTGCTTATCGAGCACAGGATGATAGTCATTTCACACGATAATGAAGTTTGCTGCATGAGCCGTAGGCGAATGCTGCAAATCATAAGAGTGGGAAATCAGCGTTATACACTATACTTTTTCTACGGCTGTAACAGATAATAGCGAAATTTTGTATTTCTTCGGCTTGTAGCCATCTGATTTTCTCTCAAGTAATAGAACATTTGACAGAGCTTTATTTTCTTGAAATTCGACATTTCACGGGAGATGACAATATATTGTCAAATAACAACACAAAATGGAGTCATTGTGTTATCAGATAATGGAATAAAATTGAAGACATACAATAAAGTACCTCATTGATTTATCGAAAACAGTAAAACAAGAGCAATTTTGTGTTATAGGCGTAGAAAAAAGCAATTTACTCACAATTTAGGTATTTCATATGACAAATGGAATACAAACGATTAAATCTTCCACAGCTAAGTATTCCAAATAATATATCGAAGACTGAAACCGGAACCTTTGGTGAGATAATACACTAACACTGTTATACCACTATATAACCAAACCTATTTTTAATACGCCTCGACACGTGTTTCGCTAACTATGTTAGCATCTTCAGAAGAAATAGTTTTAATCTTCTCCTGAAGATGCTAACATAGTTAGAGAAACAAGTGCCAAGGAGTATTGAAAATCGGTTTGGTTAGTGGTAAAACAGTGTAGTGTATCCCAAATAATGTTTCTGTTATCTTCAGGACACATTTCAGAAGAGTGAATTGATATATGGAATGGTGGTTATTTTGATTAATCACCATTAATTGATAAAAAAAAAATTCAAAATGTATATCTATACCCTTATACCCAAGCAAAAACGTTTTAATAATATATAGCAAAGTGTTTCTTCTTTAAAACAGAAATAAAATGGAAGAACATAAAACATAAAAGAAAAAAAGATTTATTGATTCTTGAACAGAATTGTTTTTGTCAGCATTGACTCTACTCTAACTTTCGTCGTATCTTTCAATTTATTCGCTTTATGATGGAGCCTTACATTCAAATAATTGGTTAGGATAAGTTTGACAAGTTCCATTGGATGATGTTGTAATGGATCAGTATCAAGAATATGTTGTTCAAATGAATCCAAAAAACTTATTCTTATATTTTTTGTCAAAAATATTTATTTGGGTCATCATTATTCCTAGTGTTTTCTCAGCGGTTCTGCATATATTTATGACGAATAATAATGCTCCATATTTTTTTCTCTCTTGAAGCTTTGAATGAATCTCTCCATCTTCCAACATATCCAAACAGAATTGACATGAGATACATTTTTTCAAACTTCTTACAACAAAACCCGCTATATATGCAACTATGTCAGAACAATAGGATGTCAAATACTATGTTGCAGATCCCAAGAAATCCATCTCGAGATTGTGATTATTCATTTCTAAATATTCCGCCGATTCTAAAAGATCTCCACCTGAATCAGATTTTGAAACACTTGAAGAACAGTGCAGAATTGATGTATCATCAATAGCTACTGAATTTGCATGTTCACTACCTTTCAGTTCGGAGTGAATCAGTAGTCTTTTATAAATATATTGAAATTGTCTGGCTGTTTGATTGTTATTGGAACCTCCCTTGCTTCTTACAATACTAAAAAATATTTCCAGATGGTCTTGAAAATTTATAACAAAGGATATACTTCAGTAATGGCGTTTCGATAATGTATTGTTTATAATAGCACCCAAGACTTCTTATACAGACAATAAGCCTGTTTTTCTAGCACTTTTCAGAACCGGTTCTCCTTTGAGTTTCAGCTGAGAAATGTATTTTTCGCAAAAAGACAAAAATTCGAATATTTGTTCTGCGTTGACCTTAGAAATTGCTTGTCTAAATTCAACATACGAATATCTACACCTTGAATTGAATATGTCGAATAGATCATTGAATATTCTGGTGAATTTGGCTGTAGCTCCAACATCCTCAAATTCTTCCATTTGCATATCTTCTTTCAAGAAAATGAAAGCATCAGATTCACTCCTACTGAACAATTGTGCAGCTAGTTTCACTTTCATTTTCTCTCTCATCCATTTGATATGCCTGTTTCCCAGTTTAGTGCCAGCTCGTAACCCTTCTTCTGATTGCAATTCAGCTAGTCTCTTATAGTAGGACCATGAAATTGTATTGCCTTCATCATCTACGAAGTTGAGTTTGTCTCCTATACAATTGCCAACTAATTTGAGGCAATGACAGATGTCAGGAAATATGAATATGTTCTGATTCGTGATTGAATGCGGAAAATGAGTTATGAGAGATGAAACGTCATTTAGTTTTGCTCCCAAGGCAGATACCATGCTGAAATTTGAAGGTGCACCACCAAAGGTTATCGAAGTTATAATTGCACCAGTAGCTTGATCATAACATTGGCTTTCTCTTCTCCATTGAGACCATTGACCAACAAATATCCAACTGGAATTTTCCAATGGCCGTTTTCACATACCAGCATGAATACTAGTACTTCTTTTGCTTTAGGCAACTGACCTGCTCCAAGGTTAGTTCCAATATTAACATTGTTGTCAGTTCCACCTACAAATTGACTAACAGTCCATTCTGTTTTGTGCATAATAGCCATTTCATCCATTACTAGATCACACAAATCTTTGTGCCCCCTATCTGCTAGTTCAGACACTTTCATTTTTATAGCTTCTAGGGCTTCTTGAGTGAATCCTGGAGTGCCATTGATAGATCTATACCACTTTGATAATGTACTTGTATGAGATAAACTTTTATTAAAAGTTCATCTCACATAGTTATAAGCTTTCGTGGAATAGAAGCTGAGAGTCAGAGCAAAAGCTCGTAGCTCTGGTGTATATTTCATGTGTGTAGATCCTTTCAACACTTTCTTCATCACAGCACCAGCAGTTCCAGCTAGAGAAGCCTGTAAACAATGAGGATAAATGTGACTAGTTTTATAGATAACTGAAGCATTATATTGATCATATAGAATTAATTTCTGAAATCTTGAATAGATTTTCAGGCTAAAAAGTGAAACTGTATAGTTGTATGTACTTAGCTAGATTGTTATATCTAGATGGAAATTTGAAGGGTTTTATGATTCCAAAACCAACCTCAATAATATTTTCAGCACTCTCTGTTATCGAATGTTTCAATGATCAATAAGAGTATTCAGACAAGTTACTCGTGATTTCAGTCGCCTATTAAGTTGCTGAAGACGTCGAATTTTCCATCGTTGCAATGCCACAGTTTTTTTGCAATTTCTCAATCCTGCCTGGCAACTTCTGGAATTTCTATATCATCTGTTTCACAATCTCCAAAATATCGCCGACGTTTCAGTTTTCTACAAATAGACAAAAGCGAGTTACTTAGATGTGATAAATTCTATTTACCTTTTTTCTCAGCAAAACTTCATCATCAGAATTATCATGTCTAAATTTGAGTGATTATGTAACATACCTTTTCCTTCTGTTCCCAATGGAAAATGCTGTCGAGTTTTCCACATCATGGATGTGTAATGAAGTTTCTGCTGTTGTGGATAGTTCTTCTCCAGATATAAGTCATAATATTAGGTCTGTTTCCGATGCAGTTGCTGTTGTAGAGCAAGCAGTATTAGTTGTCAAATCAGATTTAGATGAATCAAAATGTGATGCAGTCGCAGTTGAAGAGCCAGAAGCAGTAATCGTTGTGGAATCTGATTTGGGTGAATCAACTAGTACATTTCTTCTTCGACTTTGAACATATAATTTGAACAATGACCAGAATGAAAAAAAAATTGCATCAGAAACCAGAACTAGATTTGGTTTATAACATTTATATTCGAGTTACTTACTTTTTCTCCCTCAAATCTTTTGACAGTTCTCCTACATCCTGATATGGTATTTCTGTATATCCATAAGTTTTTTCTAGACATACAGAAGATCCCCCATGTAATGATGCCAGGTCGATTTCTGATGTTGCTGTTACAGATTTAGAAGTGGATGTTGCTGCCTTTGATATAGTAGAATGATGAAGAGTATCTAATTTTGGCCTAAAGTATAAAAAAAATATGAAAAAATACGAATAATAAACCAGGCAATTCATGATAATCAACCTCGTGGGTTTTATGATTACATTTTAACTCATAAATTGGATCAGAACCATCAGAAATTAATTAATATGTAACATAAACAGTGTGTCATATGTCCGATTTTGGAACAAATAATATGACTATCCACTGTCGATATGGGTTCAAATTATTCCCGTTTCAATACTTAGGTATTCATTGAGGAAATTCTCACCTCTCCTTCTTATGGTGAAAAACAGGTATAGCTCCTCTTTTCAATAATCTCTTTCCACCTGGACTTAACATTATGTCACTGATATGAAAATGATCCGAACATATCCTAGCTTCCTTGGAATCGTTTTCTTTTCCAATGTTTTTCTCCCATATTCTCATCAATTCTGCATTTTGAGGAAATCTGTAAATATTTCTCACATCACCGGAGAACACTGAATGTTGCAGACAGCCTAAATCTAATCTTATTAATTTATTAGATATTTATTGCTTTCATCTCAATTTGGGGAAACGATATTGAAATTTCTATGATACGACACTGGCCGCTCACCTGTGAAATGACGTGTTCTGATCACTTGGATCAAATTGTCTCAGCGGGCCACTCACATACGGATATCGAAGAAGCGATAATCTGCAGACTAGGACTGAAGGTTGTGATTGAATATTGCCACACATTAGTTCGGTCAAATAACTGAGAGATTATATCTGTCGGTTAGCGGCCTTCAGGTGATCTCTCAGCACGCCACTCACTTGCAGATATTTGAATGGTAGTGATATGAAGGTCAGGACTGACGTTTGTGATTTAAAACCAACACACATTCAATCAGTTCAATAACTGATGGATAATATCGTTTTGAGATATGAGTCGAATTTATTTCGGTATATTGTCTGTTTAGTGCGCATAGTGAATATGGGTCGCCTCTCGCGGAAAAAAATATGCTCGCTGTTGATAATTTCGAATCAGAAACAAAAAAGGTCTTTTTGGGTTGAAGAATGGTTACAAAAACGAAACATTCTATAACACATGTCACTTATATCGAAATTGAGACTCTCCAGCAATAATGATTTGAAAAATTATCTTCGCATGGAAGAGGACTCCTTCCAGATGCTATTAAATTTAGTTAAGTCACTCATAATGTAGCAGAACACCAGAATGAGATGTGCTATATGAGTGCAGAAGAAACGTTGATTGCTACTTTGAGGTTTTTGGCAACAGGGCGCAGTTTTGAAGATTTAAAGTTCAGTACGATTATTTCTCCTCAAGCGTTAGGGGTCATAATTCCAGAAACATACAGAGCTATCCACAAGATTTTAAAAACAGAATATATGAAGGTAAGACAAAACTCTTATTCAACAGCATAAAATGAACAGAACTCGAAAATAAATGCGTATTAATCTTTCGAAGAAGTCCAATATTGCAACTGTATAGTCCCTACCTCCTACCGTTTTTTAATATTTGATATCATTGAACAAGCCATTTGAAAGAAAAGTGAAATCTCCCAACGGTCTCCATCTACGCAACTCTTTGCCAATTAGGTCAATATCGAAGTCTATGCGGGAATATAAAGAAAATAGTAAAATTCCTTCAATTTTGGCAACATTGTATTATAAAAGAATTTTTGATCTCTTAAAATTCGTTGAACTTTTAGTCCTTTGAAGGTATATATTACGAAATCACACCATGGCCTATTTGAAATTTCAAGTATACCTTGAATCTGATAGTAATGTTTGCTAGTTAATTTCAATGTTCCGTCATTATACATGTAATCGAGTTCGGTAAAAGCGTTGTCTGGATGTTTATTTTTTATTTTGAATGGACATTTGATTTCTATTGTTCCATCTACACCGAGTAAGCCGTCTGGAGACCCTGCCAGAAATGGAAAAGTTTTATGAACTATTAATCCACTTTCAATGTGCTGATAACCGTTTTGACTCAAATATTCGTCTAATGCAGTTTTCTCGTATTTTATTCCGTGTTTCATTGCCACATTCCTTCGATTTCCTTGAGTGATCAATTCCTTCACAATTTTTATTCTTCCGCTGTCAGATTTACATTTACAAATCCTGCCAAAATTTGATGCTGTTAGTCTGATCTTACGCTCTGCAAACCATCGTGCACATTTCCTTTGACCTCTGGTATTTGCCTCAATTTCGTCCCTATCATGCGAGTTACTTCCATTCTCTAATTTCACTAAAAATTCCTGACATTTCATTTTGAATTCCTTAATAGAGCAATTCTTGCAATGATAACTATCAGTGCTGAAGTTTGGCTCTTTGGTTCTTCTATCGCAAGCTTTGTGCACCCAACCATTGCACTTGTCACAAGATACCCATTCTGCGGTTTCGTCAAGTTGACCAAGACCACAATACAAACATTTCGAACAGTTAATTGTATCTTCAAGCAACAGTTGCTTATGAACCGTACAAGATTCGCAATAGTATGAACCACTATATGTTTTGTCAGAGGAAGATGGGTCACATTTCAAATGTAACCATTTATCGCAGCCATCACAGCATACCCAGTCGGCGGTTACATCCAGCTGACTAAGGTTGCAATGTAAACATTTATTTTTATCATTTTCTTTCGACTGGAGCCTATCAGATTTACAAGATTCGCAAATATATATAGAATTACCATACGTCTTATCAGTTGAATATGGGTCACAGTTCAAGTGCAGCCATCTATTACAGCTGTCACAAGCTACCCAGTCAGCAGTTACGTCCAGCTGACCATATCCACAGTATATACATTTTTCTTGGATTGTTTCTTCTGTAACATTATTCTTTACTATCTCAGTTTCCATTCTGGAATCTTGAGAAGCAAAGCGTTTCAGATAATTTCCAGAAAAATGCGTTGGTAAAACATTTCCTCTTTTTTTCCATGTTTCCTCGGCTATGTGTTCACTAGCAGGATCTTTAATTTTGATGGAAGGCTGCTTTGTCAGTCGTGTTTTTGGAATATTCAATTTCCATTCCTTGAAGAGGGCTAAAACATTTTCTCTAGATTTTTTTAAAAATCTGAAACATTTCAAATTTCTTTGTCCACACAAAATATTCTTCTTGAGATTTCCAAAATAATTTTCAACGTATGTATTACTCACGTGATTTTGTATTTCAAAATGATCCCGGTCCAAAGTGAACAGAAGGGCATATATTTCAACAGGATTATATCAACAACAGTTTTACTATGATATATATTGTTTCCTTCTACTGAATCTGTGAGTACGCTTATTTCCATGAATATTTTGAGAAAATGTTTATAAAAAGTGCTCATTTTATGTAAACCTGTTTGTTTATCATCATATTCGTATTTTATGTCGATGTCGTTATGTATTGAATTGCATTCCACAAACTGAGTGTCCCTGTTGATTTTATCCTTCTCTACTAAACTTAACAACGACCTCAAACTTGCATCAACATTTTTACACAAATACTGGTTTTTCAAAATTATTGCCATATTTTTGAACCACATATCAATATCATCTAAATTATCAAAATTTACCACTTTATAAAATGACTTGACACCATTGTCTGTGAAGCATGAATCGATAACTTTAGTTAAATTTTTCATTAGATGCGCACTACAATACAATACAATACAATACGTTTATTTTCCATTAGACATTTTTACATGTATAGGAATCGTCAGATTGAAGGCTCAAAACTAGACAGTTTGAGACAGAGACATAAGATAAAATGATATTTAGATATTACAGAGACAGAAACAAAAAGACTAGGCTGCCGAAAAATATTCTTCTAAAGTATAGGGATTCATTTCCAGAAGGAATTGCTTCAAGTTCGTTTTGAAATGACTGAGTTTTTTTAAGTAATTGGGAGAGTTACGTGTAATCTCATATTTACACATTGGAATGTGATAATTGTCACATTGTCTTGTACTTATACCATGTATATTTCTATTAGTAATGAATTTTTCTTTGTTCAAAAATACATAAACACATAATTCAAATACAAAAACACCAATGACAGTTAAAATGTTAAGGCTATTAAAAATATTTCGGCAAGATTGTTGACTAGGTATGCCTGCTATTATTCTTATAATCCTTTTCTCTACAATGGAAACATCCGGTGATAGAGTAGAATTACCCCAAAAATTTATACCATAGCGGATTCGGGAGGAAACTTGAGCATGATAGAGCAACAACAACTGTTCTTCTGTAAGTATTGTTTTTAGACTCCGAAACATATAACAGAGAAAATTTAGTTTCTTTATCAATTTGTTACAATGGAATTTCCATGTTGAACATTCATTTATGCCGATTCCTAGGAATGTTAACTCATCAACATTTCCCAGCGGATCACCATGCACAGATATATCTATATTTGAACAACGTTTTTGCCGATGATGAAATCTCATTACGTTAGTTTTTTCTACATTAAAGAGGAGTGAGTTAACACTACACCATAACGTTGTGGCAGTGTTCCGATGAATGAATGACATGAATGAATTGAAATTAAATCATCTGACATTGTGCTTTCTCCTATAGCCACCCTATAAGTTTTTACAATATATTCTAATAAAGTACATCTATTACATGATTTAACGATTGCGTGAATATTGGCAAAACTGAAATCAGTAACTACAACTTATTGTGCTCTTCACAGAACGTTCTGAAGTCGTTAAAAATTTTGAATATTGTTTTCGCGTAGTGGGTGCTTGGAATCATCTCAAATATAGGAAACATCCTACCCGTAGGAAGAGGTAGAATCGCTGTATATAGAAATACTCTCTTGGATGTTTTGAACGGTTTCCTAACTATATTACCAGTTGCATCGAAATAAATTATGGGCTTAAATTCATCTAATCTCATTTTCGAATTGCTCTTGACTGTAAATTTTGACATTATAAGGCATGCTCAGTTCCTGTATATAATTATGGTGATCAATCTGCATCTTGACTAAGTCTAGAAAATCATTTTTATCCCTATCCCAATGTGCAATCGATTCTGATTTTATTTTCCTGACAGTACAATCTGACTTTATTGTTTGAAGATTACCTGATTTGATAATATCTTCATCGGCTTGTAAAATGCATTTCCTTTTATATTCTGAAGGTTTCTTATGCAAAATTTGTTTTTCTACTAATGACCGTTCTACTCCTTTAACGCATGAAGATATTCTTGACGGATGACAATAATCAACAGAAGTCGACAAAACATCAACTTTACGATTTTTAATTATGATTTTGAATTTTTTACAATTATAGTTATTATTTTTGCACTTTGCATAAATTTTTATGGTGCCATCTTTCAAATATTTCGGATATTTCATTATGATATTACATACATTGTTAACATGCTCCCGGATTTGATTCAACTTATTATTAGTATATATTTCCTGGACTATATCGACAGGAATTATGAAACTTCCTTCTAATATTGTGTAATTTTTAAATTTAATAATTGGTAAATTCTGAATGTTATTTGAATTGGCTGGAAGCAAATCTTTGTTATTATAATTATTTGATGCAGGCAAATTTAAAAGAGTTTTTGGTATATCAAAACTTTCCGGGGTTATTTCAAAACGTTGGCCGAACTTCGGCGAATTAGGTGTATTAGAATTATTTACATGTGTAGTACTATTATTATTGTCACTATATTCGAGAAGAGTAGGCGAAATGAATGCGTCATCAAATTTTGTTTTCTTAGATACGTGGATATCACGATTCATGGGGGTAGAACAAATTATTAGTGATGGTTGATTTGATATCACTGTATCCCTATCAGTTTTAATTGATGTATTGACGTTATTAAAATTCAGATTTTCAGATGAAGGAATATCTGCATTATTTGAAGTTGAATAAATTACTAATTGTTCATTCACTTCCATGTTAACGTTATCTAATTCTTGTTTTGTAAATGGTTCAGGTGAATAATTTTTTTCAATAATTGGGTGTTTTGATATTTGACTTCTCAAATAATTTATTCCCTTCCTATCATCAATGCAAGTCAAAATATCTATGATAATTTCGTTACTTCCATTTTTATTTTGCCTATCGTCTTCACCTTTCAATATTTTGTGAAATAATAATAAATCTGTTTTCTATTTTTCACATTTGTGCTCTTCATTTTGAGAGTACTACATACAGTGTGTCCCACTTACCATGCTCACCATAGGTATCTTTTTAACGGTGAGAGATACGAGGTCGGTTAAATGACACCAAATGTGGAGTTTGTCAAGGCCAACTATAATGTGAAAAAATATTTTGCTAAAATCTATTCGTTTTTGTTTTATACGCAAAAAACAGATTTTGTGACAATAATGTATTGTCACCAAAATTATGAACACCTGCCAAATTTCAAGTTAATCGGAGTTATGGAATTTTTGTTGAAATTAAAAAAATGGCTGCTCCAAGATGGCGGACAAGATTTGGTCCGATTCCATTCAAAATTGGTAAGTGGGGGTTTCTGAGGTCGGAGATCATGATTTTTTTGTTAAAATTTATAAATTCAAGATGGTGGCTTCCAAATAATTTTTTGTTTTTGTATAAATGACGATAACTCCGTTGTTATCAACACAAAACTATTACTGCGACACATCATCTGTAAGAGAAAAAAAAGCTATTTGTAACTAAGTCATAAGCTATGACCTACATTTGAAAAACTAAAGTTGGTGCTGATATCTCAAATTCTAGAAGAGTTGGTATAAATTTCATATTTTTTTCGAAATCACTTCGAAAAACTGCCATGAGAATGTGAAATTCCTATTTGAATATTTTCATAAATAAGGAAGTTACGGAGGAGACATGAAAATGATCAAAATCTGTTTTTTGCGTATAAAACAAAAACGAATAGATTTTATCAAAATATTTTTTCACATTATAGTTGGCCTTGACAAACTCCACATTTGGTGTCATTTAACCGACCTCGTATCTCTCACCGTTAAAAAGATACCCATAGAATTTGGAATTCTGTACGATTTGAGCTAATCAAGTGGGGTTTCTAATTGTTCGAATGTATCTACCAATTTTTTTCTTTTATTAGATGTTGGGGCTAATTTATTGGCGGACAGAGACCTGAATACACCTTGGAAAGCTACTTTGTTCTGATGAATATGCCTGAATACTCGACTTGGATATTTGAAATTTTTTTTGCGTAAAGTTTTACAAATAAATAGGAATATACGATGGTCCGGTTTTATATAGATGTGCAGAGTGGATCGAATAATAAAACAGTTTCTGCAATCCGCCTTAACAAACATGAATTTACTCTGACCATGATCACCTCTAATATTCAAGTACGGTCCTGCCTAAGGAATTTTTATAAAAACGCTGCCCGTGGTGTGCCCGTGTGCCCGTGGATTGAGACAAAAATGGAAACCGCGGACAATGCTCGAATTGCAATTTACAGGATACCTACCTACCTACAATTGAAAAAGACAAAAAATAAACACCGATGTAGATTTATTGTAGATAATATTGATTATTAGGTAATCTAGAAAACCAATGAAAAATAATGTGCTAAAATGTATTACCCAGGTATATATACTCACCTTCTACACCATTACACAAAAACAAATACAGGGTGGCGCAAAAGAAACGAAGGGGTTTGAATAGTGAAAAACTTCTTTATTTCAGTGTCTATTCAATTAATTTTTCTTTTTCAAACATACAACATTAATGGGAAATTTATTTGATTCGAACGTGGAAAATACCGTCACGTAGGTGGTGTCCATTTTCAGCTTCGCAAAGTTGCGCTCTTTCCAAGATTTTCTCCATCTTTGCGCAATATTTCTGGCGTAATTGCTCGAATTTCTTCTCGAATATTATTCTTCACTTGGAGTGTGGTCTCTGGTTCATTAACGTATACACGTTCCTTTAAATATCCCCAAAGGATTAAATCGGGAGCGGTTAAATCCGGGGAACGTGGTGGCCAATTGAAATCGCTCCGTCTTGAAATAATGCGTTTGCCGAAAATGCCTTGTAACAATGCCATTGTTTGCCTTGCTGTGTGGGCTGTGGCTCCATCTTGTTGAAACCATAGTCGTGGGTTGTTTTCCACAGCTGGCCTCAAGAAATTTTCCAACATGGTGCGTTTTCAAAAAAATATGGACCATAAATCCTTTTGGATGATATTCCACACCAAACTGTACACTTTTGAGGGTGCATCAATTGCCTTTGATGGATTTCCCTAGGATTTTCTCTTGACCATATTCGGTAGTTTTGCTTATTGACGAATCCATTCAGGTGCAAATGAGCTTCGTCACTCATTATCAGATTGTGCACGAAATCATGATTTTCTTCCGCTTTTTGCTGGAAAAAAACTGCAAAATCGAGCCGCTGCTGATAATCGGTGGGTGTTAGCTCTTGAACAAGCTGCACTTTATATGGAAACATCGTCAATTTGGCCAAAATCAGTTGAATCGATCTCCGCGACAACCGAAGTTGCGTTGAACGTCTCCTTGTTGAAGTTGTTGGATGTTCGTGCACACTCTCCTGCACGCGTTGAAAATTTTCTTCGGTACACGCCGGTTTTGGTCTTCCAGTCCGATGAAGGTCAGAGACAGCACCTTGTTGTCGAAAACGTGCAATTAGACGATTTATCGTTGAGTCAGAATAATTGACCGTTGGTTTTCAAAATAAAAGTCGTGTAATTTTCCATTTCGAATTTCCCAAGTCTTGTTAACACAAATCAAAAATCTGAAAAACAATAAAATTGAATCAAAAAAAGTTATAGGCCTTTCAAACCCCTTCGTTTCTTTTGCGCCACCCTGTATATAATAATGAATAAACCACCTACTCGATTAACCTACAGACAGTATCTAAATATTAATTGTCTTGAAAAAGATAAAAATAAACACTGATGTAGATTTATTGTAGATATTGGATATTATATCAATAAAAAATAATGTGCTAAAATGTAATGTACCTACCACTCACGACATAGAAGAATAGAATGAAGTTGAAATGAAACAAGAAAAAGGTACGTAACACAATAATAATATTACCAACTCGATTCCAATTAGCCAATAGGCACTCAGCTATCACGAAAACTATCCACAGAATTTGTATTCTTTTAACTGTGCCACAGATCAACGTTAGAACTTATTGGTGCACACTCTGTGCAGATTTTTTGTTCCTATCAACTTTCTGTTGGTATAGAAATTTGTTATTTCATTATGGAATATGTATAAATATGATCAGAATTGAATTTCTTCCAACAACTACCAAATCATTTCCATCATGAAGATAATGACTCAAAATCCCATTGGATTCTCATAGGATATTGAACATTCTGTCGTACTAGAGGTTTTTCTCAAAAAAGGTACATATAAACACTAGGTACTATTATTCAAATAACAGAGCGTCATCTTTGGACAAGATCTGTGATTAATGGTATGAAAGATACGTTTCCAAAATCTAGGGAAGTCAGACAACCATCAATCACGATGTGTTTTGTCCTCTTGGTGAGGTGCCACTATTGAATCATAATAGGTACAAAATTCAATTTATTTTTATGATAATGAAAGAATAAATGCGTGTTATTAAAATACTAAATACATTGTTCGTACTCGAAGGTAAACCTATTCCTATTGCCTCTACGTCTTTTTTGGATTGATAATGGGAAAAATTAAACTGCATGGTTTCATTGATGGTTTCCTACGCAACTAGATAAAACTTCAGTTTCGACATCAGCTTGAAGATGTCACTCCTCAAGGATGTTTGACTGTATCTGTATAGGATGGCTCAATCCCTGTACTGCAATGTATTCCGTCGGGTGACGTCACCGCGTTGCCTTCTGCATGTTTATGTGTTTATGATATCGAGTGATCTGCGAGATCTGTGGTATCTGTGAGGGTGCGCACGCGCTTCAATAATGGCGCTTCAGTTTATTTGAATTCTAGAAATTCAAATTTTGAAATAATTAAACTGAAATAATAAAAATCTAGGCATATTTGCATAATACAGATACTGTAAGTAGATACAATACGATTTCGTGAAGAAAGTTACGGCTATTCCTGCTGTTTATAAAATCGTTTTTGTTATATAGGTGAAGGGAAGTTGAAGGATATTGGAATATCTATACATCTCTGGATAATCTATCTAAACTATGCCTGGTTTGTCGTGTGCTGTATTTGGATGTAAAAACAACTGGGCATCTTCAAAACCAGACGAAAAACTGACTTTTCATGTAATTCCAAGACAAAAAGACTTCCTATCCACAACAATACGAAATGAATGGATTGCCTGTTGTAACAGACCTGCTACTTGGAACCCAGACAATGGTAGAATTTGCTCAGCACATTTTTGTGATCAAGATTATGAGAGAGATCTACAACATGAACTTTTGGGTAAACAATTGTATATTTTCATTGAGAAAATGTCTTGATATTGGGATGTTTGTAGGTTTACCATTGAGAAAACGACTCAAGAAAACTGCAATTCCTACCCAGAACTTACCTGGCATTGAAATATCAAATTCAGATTCAACAGAAGATATCCAAACTATTCTTAATGCTAATACACAAGTTGATAATAATCACAATGTTTCTCAAAAGTCTACCCTGAATGTTATAGAAAATGAATTTCTAAATTGTCCACAATCCAACCTCCCTCCTGATGAAGATTCCACATGTTCCTCTTATAAACTCAAATATAATGAGCTCTTAGGTGAATTCACAAAATTGAAAGAAAATTATACCAATCAAGGAAAACTCAACAAAAGTAAAATCAAAACATTAAATAATAATCTGAGATATTATAAGAGAAAATGTTCAAAACTGAGTAAAGCATTGAATGATAATAACTCATCTGTTAGAGAGATATTGAAGCAGATATTAACAGAAAATCAAATTTCCTTGTTATTGAAGAAAAAAAATAGAGTAAATTGGACACATGAAGAAAAATCTACAGCTTTTACTCTGAGATATTACAGCAAAAAGTGCTACTTATATATCAGAAACAAACTTCATTATCCTCTGCCAGGACTATCATCACTGAAAAGATGGGCCTCAAAAATTAATATAGGACAAGGAATATTGAGAAATGTTTTGAGTTTTCTGAAACTAGCAGGAGAAGGAATGAATGATTTTGAAAGGACAGTTGTGATTTCTTTTGATGAAGTGAAAGTGAAGTCAGTATATGAATATGATAGTTCATCAGATGAAATAGTTGGGCCGTATAGTTATATGCAAGTAATAATGGCCCGTGGTTTATTTTCTCATTGGAAACAACCAATATATCTTGGATTTGATGAGAAAATGACAAAAGAAATCTTGTGTAATGTAATATCGGAACTATATAGTATTTCATATAATGTAGTGGCATGTGTGAGCGATTGTGGCGGTGGGAATATAGGTCTATGGAAGGAATTGGAAATTGATATCAATAATACCTCTTTCAAACACCCTCAGACAAATAAAAATATTTACATGTTTGGTGATGCCCCACATCTTCTGAAATTATTAAGGAATTGGTTATTGGATACTGGCTTCAATATAGGCAATGTCAACATAAATAAGGGGCCCCTTGAGAGTTTAATTTTTGAAGATGATCAGGAACTCAGGGTTTGTTACAAGATAAATGCTAAACATATAGAAGTAGAGAAGACACAAAGACAAAATGTTCGTATGGCAACACAACTTTTATCAAATTCTGTTGGAGAAGCTTTGATAAGGTATAAACCAGGACATGACAAAAAAATGGCAGAGGATGTAGGGAATTTCATTTGTGACATGAATAAATGGTTCGACATCTTCAATAGTTATGTGAAGATTGGAAAAAACCCTTTCAAATGTGCTTATGGAGTTGATTTAGAGCAGCAAGAGGGACTTTTGAATCATGTTCTTCAAAAAGTTATATCTATGAGAGCACAAGGAAAAACTTCATTACAAATTTTTCAGAAAGGTATGATTATATCCATAAAATCCCTAAAACTTTTATTCAAGGATATGAAAGATGAATTTCAAATTCAATACATTTGCACACACAAGCTCAACCAAGATTGCTTGGGAAATTTCTATTTTCAATTAAGAAGCAGAGGACCTAATGAGCATCCCAGTCCACTTATAGCTATAAAACGTATTAGAATGATAATGCTCGGAAAGAATCCTGGAATTCTTGAAGCGCATGTAAATACAAAGGAACGAGTTATCGAAGAATATATCTCTTCCAGTGTAATGTTGAAAGCAGACATTCAAGTTAATGAGGAACCTGATGAATATTATTCCAGCTCTCAGAGCAGTTCAACATCTTCATCACAAATGAATGATATTGACGAATGTGAGACATTGCCTGAAATCAATCATGATGCACTAGAGTATATAGCTGGATACCTTGCAAAAAAATTCAAAAAAATTTCACCAAATTTGGGGCAACATACTCACAAAATAAAAAATGAGCATGATTACAATTTGCCTTCATGGGTCCAGCAACTCTCATATGGAGGACTCATTAAACCAAATGATGCCTTTATGAATAAAATTAAGAAATGGAACAAATATTTTGAACACTTCAATAGAACTAACCACAGTGGAAAAGGCAGCGTTCGAAGATTGGCATCAAAAATTAAAAAACATTCAGACTACCCATTGGAAATCATCACTGGTTTTTTCAAACTAAGAACCATAATTAAAATGAACTTTCTGAATATGAAGAAAGAAGATAATATTAAAAGGAAGAGACAAAGAGATGTTACTGATGATAGTTCAGATTCAAATAGAAAAAGAATCAGAAAACTTAATAAAATCACTAGTTGAAATAAAATCATTATGAGAATTACTTACAATAAAATGTTCTGAATTAAATTCGATTTTTCTTGATAGAAATGAGAAACTCACCTGTGTAATATATAACATTCAAAAATGGCAATATAATGATGAAACAAATGATAATGAAAAAATAATTCTATGCTCTACATTATTTGTGAAAATTATTACTGGTGTTTTTTTTAAATGTTAACTTGTTTACCATTTAACAGTGTTATATTTTGTTGTTTCTCACACCAAACTCAAATATTATCAAGACACATTTCAATGAACCTTTACAATCTACCACTTTTTTGCTTTTGCAAGCTTTGATACCTAGGTTACATTGTTTTGTTATGGTTTGTAAATGTAATCTCCTACTATGACAAAAACTATATAATATATATATATATATAATTTATTTGAAATGACAATTTTTCATTGAAAAGGAATATTCTCAGATATAGTACTATCATAGATTGAAAAGGCCACATGAAAAAATTCAAACATACCTATCAAGAAATACATTGAAAATTTGCAATCCATATATGATGAAACTATGAATTTTTTCAGGTGTGTTCTTAAGGGGCTGGTAGAAAATATCTATCTAAGAAGCATAGGCTGAGTCGAGGGCTGAGTTGTCCCCAAATGTATCTCACAAAATTTCAAGTCAATTCTGATAAGGAATCCAAGAAAAAAATCTAACAACTTTCATTCTTCTCAAGGTGAATGGTCCTAGGACTCCTTGCTGATTGTTCAATAGAATGATCTGCTTGTTTTAGTTCAATTCATCTTGCAATTAATGATAAGTCAGCTGGATATTAATTGTAGAAAATTCCATAATTAATTTTCTGGAAGAAATATGCTAATAAAATTATTGGTATCTCACATTTAGGTCACTCACTGACACAAATTGGGAAATCCTTGTTCAAAACATAGAACTCCTGTGATATTCTGGCCATATTATACTGAAAATCAAGTGATTTTAGTTATAGAAGCCTCATATTTATCACTTATATAAACTTACCTGGTTTTGATCATTGGAACATTGGATCATCTTCATTACAAAGGTTAAGCAGGTTTCCACTTGAATTTTGATTCTAGTCCAACAAGCATTCATATATTTATATCCTTTATTCATCATTACTTCTGGTGTATTATGGAATAGTGAATGGGTACAGTAAAATTGTACGAATTCAATCATTTTGACCATTTATTGACCATCCATCAAGGGTTTCTGTAAAGGAAGCTATGAAAAGAACACAAAAAAATCCCATTTTGGTATAACTGGTCTTTTAGGGAAATGGAAGCAAATTTGAAAGATAGGATATTTCCGAAATGAATGGACCAAAATGGTATTTGTTCGATTTATGATTTATGTCATTGTATATAAATAAATCCTTAAGAAAATAAAGTGATTGGTAATTAAAATTAATCATTTGTATTCCGCTCACCTGCACGCCAGTGTTCGGCCAATTACCCAATAAAATTTGCACTTTTTCAAGATACAATATTCAGCAAAACTACAAAATTAATGAATTTTAGATCTTTCAACGAATACAAATGTACGTAAATAGTGAGGTTATGTTATAAACATCCATGCATCCATCCATCAGCAGAATGATGCATCAGCAGTTAGCACACGTGGTGACGTCAGAGACAAACGACGAGCGGGATGATAAATTCAGCGGATTGAGCCATCCTCTAGTAAAATAAGTCAAACATCCTTGGTCACTACTTACATAAAATGATCCTAATTTTGATATTATGGGGGATGCAGGATGCAGGATTGCATTCATCTGTCCTAAGTTGTTAGTTTTGATTGTCGACGCACGTTGACCATTGAAATTCAGTTTTGTGTGGATAGGTTTTCAATATAAAATAAATAATATTCAATATCGCTATGTAAGTACCTCAATGAATATCATTTTCAAATTATACCTATAACCAGAAGGTAATATATCAACCGAGGGATAAAAGGTCCCGTGGTAAAACTATACCTATTAGTTGCTACAGGCGGTATTTTTTTAACATTAGCTATAAGTGATTTCAATACGAGTAGAACAAATACTTATATGAAACATAAAAAAGAATCCTTCTGAAATGTTTTGCCGACATTCCGAAGTCATCCGCAATTGTTTGGAACCAGAACCGGACTGAATTAGTTTACTTAGGAACAGCAGAAAATAATGATGATATCAGTAACCTGAATTATATTATCCAAATAGGTGAATGGTTTGTTTTCTTGTCTACTTGTAAGCTACTAAGTGATTTATGAAGTCAAATAGAAACAATTCAAAATGTATATAGTATCATGTTTTTATAAGAGGAAACTATTATCTCGTTATAAAACAAGAATTGAGGGATGCCAAATATTTGTGATCCATTTTCCTAAAGACAGTTACATTGTGAAATTTAGGAGGAAAAATCTAATAAATTACGCTGCCAATTCAAACTCGTACAAATTTAATTCGAAATAAAAAATATATTCAATAGTACACTTCATCTTCTTCATCACTGAAATTAGAGTCCTCCTCACTATCATGATACTCCAAATGGATTCTATATATACTTTCTCGAACTCTTTGACATTCAAAACCTCAAGTAATTGGGCTTTGGTGTAGTTGTCTTCAAAGTAGGAATCATGTGTATAGTTAGAAAATAATGGATCTCTTCCATACGATTAGCACTGTTTGGAACCTTTTCCTTACTAAGACTGGATATCGACTGAATCCGTCCCTGACAATCAAGCCCTCGAACCAGCCGTTTCCCCACCAATCAGTGCGTTATAGTACGTTTGGGCTGTAGGAGAGATATGGGCAACTGTATGATTTGAAACCAAAATATCAAATATTCATCACAGTTCACGAGTAGCTACGTCAAAAAGTTATATAATCACATTTTCTGTCGTGCATGGATTTAAGAGATGAGTGGGCAGAGCAAACATTTCAACGAGTGACAAAATACTGGAAACATGTGGTGTGAAAACTGGGAAGTAAAAGATATAAGACGAAACTAAATCAAAGTATGAATATAAGTAAGAAAGTATTTGGGGAGATATTAAATTTTAAAGTTCAACTGCAATGTTTGTGCATCATTGATTAGAGGTAAACAGCCGAACCCGAACATTTGCTTTCATCGATGTCAGAAGCACTGCGAATATCAATGCCTTTTGCAATATTGATTAACATTGATTACCAATAGTGAATTGATACTCATAGTGAATTCATACGAAATGAAAGTGAGTGAAGTAACCACCCAATAAGGTGACCCACTTGACAGATTATTATAATAATATGAGTAAGTAGATAGAAACAAGGGCTTAGTCTACTCCACTTTGTTACAATTTGTGTTGACATCCTCCTCATGTCGACAAAGAAAATATCCTTTTTGGTTCCTAAGAGTCAAATTTCAACTTCAGCTCCAAG
>OU896717.1:10252340-10343821 GCA_918026855.4 Phaedon cochleariae
AAACTTTTGATATGATATGCGAGTCATTTGCTGTTAAGAAATCGACATACTCAATAATAAATAATGGAATGCTTCAATGAATATTCATGTTTACAGATGATTTATCTGAAAATAAATCCAATCCAATCCAAGTTATTGGTCTACATATTGTGGAGCATACTTGAAGAGACCAGTTACAAATGAATTGACAGTCGGCATCTGGGAATCTGACGATGTGCCCTAAGTCTTAGGTGGATTGGCCCTGCCTTCCTCCATAAAACACGACAAGAATTACTCATTTCTCAAATTCAAATTTGAATATGTTCTTCAATAAATGAAAAATGTTTCGTCTGCATGATGCCATAGCCATTTTTACATCACCTTTATTCTGTACTATGACTGATGATGACCATTTAAATGGTCAAAACTTGTCTCGAGAGTAAAAGCAGATTTTCCTGCACACATCGCCATTAAACTTTTTGAGACGACTTTGAGTTTTCTCTCTATGATCATCCCCCTCCACTTCGAGCATGGACTACTTCAGAAGACTATCAAGATTATTTCAATATACCAAAATCTCATTGAAAAATATGCATTCACAATGAAGTTATAACAACAATAAATGTATAGTGTCTTATAAAGATTTTAGACGAAATCTGAGAATCGGAAACATTTTCGAAAAGTCATGACCGATGTTATAAAAGCTGTTTTCTTGACTCCATTGCTATTATTCCATTCCAGAAGTGTAACATTGTATGGAGGTTGTATGTTGTATCTTGAGGATAGAGTTATGACTTCGGATTTTTCCACATTTTTGTTGATAATGCTGCTGAATTCCAAATTTTGTCATAACTTTGTTGCTGATGAATAATTTTTTGTTATTTTAGAAGTCAAAACATTACCAAAAAATAGCCATAAACCATTTTTGACATTGAATAAAATAATAGGTATGCTTTGAAAATTGAAATATTCTCTGCACAATGCAAATCAATGTGAAATAAGGATATTTACCTAAAATTAGCAATTTTTCCATGATTTATGGATCACTGAAAGAGGGTTATTCCAGTAATTCATAAATTGGCAAGTACTCAGTACAGGAACAGTATTTACCAAAAAAAAACTGAAATAAGGTATTTCAAAATCAAATGGAAAAAATACAACAATAATTGGAATGAAATTAAAACGAAAATTCTATTAAAAAATGAAAGTAAACTTGAGAATTAAACAAACTGATGACAAGAACTATTCATTTTTCTATGTAATATTGTCACGATAGGAACCAAAAATATTCATAGCTACTATTCAAAATTATATTGATTCAACATTCATTAATAAAAGTTCATTATTCATTTTATCGTTTAACATTCGATTAAAGGAAACGAGTATAATGTTTCACTCACGTTGGCAGCTCATTCAACCGGAATGAAATACCCGCATATGGAGTAAAACGCTGACTATATCAAAATATTCTAAATAAATATCGAACAGCCGATAAGGCAAGGGATCAGTTTGGATCTGATCAGCTAGCCTTCACTATGTTTCATCCCCTGCATCTGCTAGAGATTATTTTGTAAGTACTACTGTCACAATCGTTATGTTGTCAAACTATTAAATGTTTCTTTTCATTGCGAAGTCTGATGTATTTACGTTTGCATTGAATCTCGTTTGTTAAATTCACTAATGAAACTAATTTCTTTAAATAAACTGTAGCTTTATAACGAACAACTGTTTTGATTTCTCGGCCTCCCAAGCGAGTTCACCCCCGAGTCACCACCCTGTAGCCATGGGTCGTGACATTATGGTGGAGGCGCCGGGGTCGATAAATTAGATTGAATAATTTGAAAAAATTTCAGATAATTTCTTATTCCGTTCTCACCATCACTAGAATGACTTATATGACTATCAGCCAGATAAATTTCAATAATTTTCGAGGATGGCGTTGAAGAATAGACCATTTATAATCTATAAGCATTATTATATTTAATATATTTAGTTGAGCTGTAGCTTTGTACTCAATTCATTTTTTTGTATACATTCATAAAGTACGTGAACAAGAGAAAACTATCCCAGTATTAACTCGAAACGTATAGATCGAGAGTCGTGTCTCTTCATCTTGGCAAGCCTTTGGCTGCAGGGACCAACTCTTCGAGATCTACCCACGTGCGAGTTGAACTTCCGATTAAGAATGTATTTCCTCTCAATTTAGTGAGACTTTGTCTTGCGGGGAAAACATTCCTTAAGGGTACACACCATAATCGTGTGGTTCCTAAGTCGTGAAGCAGGGGTAATTTTTGAATGGTTTAGGTTATTTTTGCATGTTAAGGGAATACGTATCGTACATTCATGGGGCATGTGAAAGCAAATGAGGAACGCAGGAAAAAACGACGTATGAAAAGGGTTATAGATATATCAGGAATAGTTGAGGATAGAATAAATATTGAAACTGGTATCCCCCTTACCCCTAGAGCTTTCAGAATAGGAGATGATATTCCAGAATTAAGAAAATTAGAGAGTAGCACAGTGCCAAATAAAACAAATATAGCTACAGATTTTCCAATATGGTGGGATATAATTGAAGATAGGATAGATGAAAAAAATGGTCTACCATTAACGCCTAGAATAGAACGGAAATATTTTTTGATAAAGTGCCACAATTCAATTTTGATGAAATAGTGAGTAGGAGAACTGTTGTTTCTGACACTGAAACATCATCAAAACTTACACAGTTGAAGGAAAAATTCATGAAGTTATTTGGTGATGATGATTTGGAGGACTTAGATGTTGAATTTCTGAGGGAATGATTTAAGTCTCGTAGCCTACATTAATAATTATACCTCATAGTTTGTAAGTACACTCAGACTTCAATTAGATGTATGATTTTTTGCAAATTGAATACATATTGAATGAATGAATATAAATATTGAAGTGACAATTCACCTTAACATAATTCTTGTTTCACCCTGACATGATATAAACACGAGTATAAACGAATATATCTCATAATATAAGCATATCTATTTTATATCTCGAACCTTGACGCGGTTAGTATATTATTTATGTCAAATAAACCAGAAGAAAGAATCACACGAGCCTCAGCAAAACCTAGCAATTTGAAAATTATCATAGGAAACGAAACATTCACTCCAGAGGGTAGTAGTACTGGCATTTTTGACGAACTAGATCCAGACCCTTTCAAAAAGAAATCGAAATTATCAACCTCTCCACAAGGACAACGACAAATTGATGCAGGGAACGCCAGGCCACTGGTAGGAGAGCACAAGACCGGAAGTGGGGACCTACAAGACCAGAATGTCAGATCACCAATAATCGAAACGGTTGGAGCGTGGGCGTTACCAACAAAGGCAAATAATATTCCTGTTGAGAATAGGGAAACTGTTCAAAACAACGTACTAATTAGAAAAAACCAACAGAAGACTGACTTGGAGGCAGTGAGAAACACACTACGGTTTGCAGAACCACAACAGCAGAGTAGTGAGAACGAAGTCCACGCACCGGAAGGAGTACACAACTCAAACGTCGAGTCGGACGCCGAGTCGGACGCCGAGTCGAACTTAGTTCAAGCTCGAGTGGAATTGCAGATTAACCAAGACAATCAACCAAATATGGCAGACACAACTTTGAGGGGCAGCCTGGACGCTGAGAAAACACCGGCCCGACCAAATTTCCTATGCCCAACCACTTTGAACCCTTGTACGGACAACCCTATTTCATTCATAAAACAATATGAAAGAACCAGTGCAGCAAATGGTTGGAGGGTGCTTCGAACCATTGTTTTGAAAATTATAAAGGAGACGCCGCAAACGATAATAAGGAATGGGCAGCAGTTAAAACGGACTTTCGAGAGGAATTTGGCACAGGGGATATAAAACGTACTCTGGAAAGAAAGTTATACAACAGAAAACAGGGAGAGAACGAGTCTATACGAGAGTATTATTTCGATCTCCTTAAATTATTTGAAGACTATGACCCTGAATTAGATATTGAAGAATTCAGGAAGTTTTTCGAAAATGGAATTAATGAGGATTTATACGTACATTATCGACTCACTTTGGACGAAGACGAATTGACCTGGAGGAAATTCAAGAAAATTGTGGATAAGTTAGAAGACATATCTCAAAAAAAAGGGATTCGAAAAATAAATTGCTCACATTGTACGCCCAAAGAACCGCAGATGGAGGAACACACCAACGTTGAACGACGAACGGATCAAAGACCTTCACCTCAACAGAGGGTCAATTATCATAATTCGCGAGGTTATAACTATAATACGAGTAATAATTATAGACAGCAAAGTAATTGGCAACCCCAAAGTTATAGCACATGACTTGAACAAATTAAGAAATGAGCTGAAACCTTTCGGACAAACCCTAGCAATACCAACCTCTGAAATTTCTGAATATTATCAGTTACCACTTAGCGATTGTTCTTTCAATGAAAACAAAATTTTAATTCATGTTAAAATTCCTATTTCTGAAGAGTCGGTATCATGGGAAATTTTCGAGTTGATTACTACTCCATTTGCATGGGAGAACCAAACTTGTACAATAACACATGGAACTATATTTCTAGCCGCATCAAAAAGTTCGAAACTGTCAGAAACTAACAATAGTATACGACAGATTTCAGGGTCTAATTTGAGACATTGCAAACCTTATCATGATAAGTTATGTTACATTCCAAGATTTTCTGCTGATTCAATACAAGGTCCAGCTTGCGCTATTAAACTTTACAAGGGCGCAAGTGTGGATGAGTTGAGTCATCACTGTCCAATGCAATGTCACAAATCGACCACCACAATAATTCAAGAAATTTCAGAGGAAGTATACGTTCTAACACACCCAAAGCCGATAACAAAAATTAATTGTACACAAAAAGCATTCGAACTTCCTCAAAAAGCATATAACTTTCCAGGATCCACAAAAATCAATGTACCTTGCAACTGCAGATTAGTGATAGAAAATGATGAGATTATACCAAAAAGATTTCCGTGCATGCGTGATCAACAAAGTGAGATAGTTGCAACACAAATGATACCAGCGGCATGGTCGCACTTGAAATCATTTATATTAAATCCAAACAGCCTGAATCATCCACGATATTTAAATTTTTCGGGAGGATTAAATCAGGATCAGGATCATTGTATATACCTCCGGGACAAAGTATTAGATGTTCCTTGCATAGTGTGATAGATGATAGAGATAAAGACGAGTATGGAAGCGAATAATTGAAGAAAATGAAAAGGCTATGTATTGAAAGATTATGAGGAAAATTTTTATTGAAGTACGCGCGTTGAAATAGTTAA
Organism: Phaedon cochleariae; assembly: GCA_918026855.4. Lineage (NCBI taxonomy): Eukaryota > Metazoa > Arthropoda > Insecta > Coleoptera > Chrysomelidae > Phaedon > Phaedon cochleariae. Next base: position 10,257,643 of record OU896717.1, read on the forward strand.
CATTTGAAACAAAGTTATATTAATCGATAATAACAGCCAATTTTTGCTAGGTTATTTAAGTTGATATTGAGGCTTGATATCAAATAAATCACTTGGTAAATTTTAGGTATGGAAGCGCTTCCACAAAGTTATTGATATCGAAAGATTGCAGAATACTGAGTTGAATACTTAAATTGGGAAAAAGATACATATATGTTGTGTAATAATAAGTGCGCAGTACAGGTGTTAATTTGTTGTGGAACATGAATAGATAACTTTTAGGGGTCACTGAGTATTAAAAATATTTGGTAATGTTGTAGAGGAAAAACTCGAGGAAAAAATAAAATGCTGATGTTGAATTTAGGTGGGAAGGGAGATGATGTTGGTAAAGTATTGATCAGAAAAAAACATATATCATGGCAAATATGGGGTAATCGTACTAATACCATTGTAATTGGATATTGTCTTCTATGAGTTAAGGAAGTTGTCCATATTCTTATAAAAATATATGACAAGTGAATATTGTACTTAGATTAGTTAAAGGATGTTCTGTTGATTTACTGTTACAATATCTTAACAAACTGTTGAAATAAGAACTGACCTGTTTTTTTTTGTCTTTCGTTACATATATCCGAATCACTGAGAACACTGGAGACACTGGAAACACTGATGACACGGGAGACACTGGAACGACACGAAACTGCGCTATAATTCTCGACCGTGAATCATCAGGGGTGATGGATGAGCAACAGTCACCTAGTTCCTGGAGCACTGTGAATGGACAGATTCCTGCTACTTCCTACACACGTTGACAGTTAAAAACCATGGTTGTTTGATGGTACGGTACTAGTCTCAGTAGAAGGCAATCACGAGGGCAATCATCATTGTGCAGCCACCCTTGGAGACACCCCATTCGGTATCCACAGTTTACCTCGCACGTCCCGATACCAACGAGATGCACATATAATTGGTCTGCTGCATCTACACACGTTGACAGCTAGAGAGCATGGTTACTTGTTGGTTCAATCATCATTGAAGCAGCTACCCTTGCAGACACCCCACTCTCGTACGTCCCGATACCAACGAGATGCACAAATAATTGGTCCATGCAACAACAAACACCTCCACGTCTGAGTAAGAAAGGATCACCATGAACTGACGGCGATAACATTGAAATATTGAATGGAGAGGTTAACCCGGCAACCTACCATACGCCGAAAACTCACGACATGACTGTTCAACTCGGCAAACAGTCAAGGATGGTATAATATGCAGAACTAACCACCAACCTGAGGTCATAGTACTAATAAACAACCATAAAATAGTTCACAAAAATATTGAGTTCACCGAAGCCAGTAGGAACTCACTGCCATGATAAGCGAGACGACAAACTCAGCTTACCCACGTAATATGGAGGTTGCGGATGAAGGTCACTACCCCAAACAATTCAAATATGGAAGACAGACGTGCCACATATGGTTTCATCACCTGTCACTTGCATACGCAGCAATTCCTGGATTCGAAGTCGGGAAGAATGCAGAGTCTGTCACCCACACTCGCAAGTACCGAGGCGAGAACTCTTGCGAATAAGACAGTGTCGGACTCAGGAGGTGATTCCGAAATGACTTTCTGTATTATTGCGAATAAGACAGTGTCGGACTTAGGAGGTGATTCCGAAATGAACCAAAGTGGGTCAGTGTATAAACTTATAAATTTGACTTTCTGTGTTATTGCAAATAAGACAGTGTCGGACTCAGAAGGTAATTCCGAAATGAACCAGATAATTGGGTCAGTGTATAAACTTATAGCTTCGACTTTCTGTTTTTTTTTTAATAGGTCAGGATTTACATGATGGATACTTCATTTTTTCTTTAGGGCAGGTTTCGATAATGTAGGTTCATTCAATAAGTATGGTATGTTGATTTAATCTTTCCAGTAGACAAACGATTTTTTTGAAATATTATTATTTTTGTGACTGATTTAAGCGTATTTTTTTCGTTCAATTTTTTTACACCTATCGGTAGGATTACTATAATAATTCTATATGTTCATTTCGATTTTCCTTCGAGGAAATATTTTGGGTTGGGTGAAAATTATTATTATTTTTTTTTCTTTATAGATAACGATATCATATCTAGTAGTGGATAAATTGAAATTCAGGATGATATAAGTATATATGGATATCTTCCTTAAATGGCCCAATTTTTCAGATGATTATTTGTTCAGTAATCTCAGTTCGAGCTGTGGGGCCAGCTCTTGGAGGTGCCAGGGATGTCACGATAGGAACCAAAAATATTCATAGCTACTATTCAAAATTATATTGATTCAAGATTCATTGATAAAAGTTCATTATTCATTTTATCGTATAACATTCGATTAAAGGAAACGAGTATAATGTTTCACTCACGTTGGCAGCTCATTCAACCGGAATGAAATACCCGCATATGGAGTAAAACGCTGACTATATCAAAATATTCTAAATAAATATCGAACAGCCGATAAGGCAAGGGATCAGTTTGGATCTGATCAGCTAGCCTTCACTATGGTTCATCCCCTGCATCTGCTAGAGATTATTTTGTAAGTACTACTGTCACAATCGTTATGTTGTCAAACTATTAAATGTTTCTTTTCATTGCGAAGTCTGATGTATTTACGTTTGCATTGAATCTCGTTTGTTAAAATCACTAATGAAACTAATTTCTTTCAATAAACTGTAGCTTTATAACGAACAACTGTTTTGATTTCTCGGCCTCCCAAGCGAGTTCACCCCCGAGTCACCACCCTGTAGCCATGGGTCGTGGGGCTCAAAAAAGTATTTTGAAATGACATGAAAAAAATACAATGATAATTGGAATGAAATAAAAACGAAAATTCTATTATAAAATGAAAGTAAACCTGGATCCCCTCTAATGCTCGAAGATGGATAGATGTTGCCGGTGGTGGGATTATTCATGCACGATTATAGTAAAATTCCGAAATTTGGTACCCAATGCCTGAATGAGTATTCAATCAAAAGGAATGATACTAAACATAAGTGTGAACCTGATAATTCAATGTGTTTTTTGGACTTGCTGTCACTGATGATACATAATATCTTGAATATGTTTTTCCAAAAAGTATTACTATCTACAGTTCAATCATATATTCCAGATTTGAAAGTTCCAAAAAATGAAACTGAAAAAGTCAAAGTTTCACCAGCCACGCTGGTATGCCGAATTTTAGATTTAAAAAAATAATTTGAACAAAAATTGAGCATATTCATCATTAATTTTTGTCAGTCAAAATTCAAGTGGAGCAGGCAAAATGTCAATCAATATACAAATGAATGTGTATACTTCCAAAGTAAAACACATGTTCAGTTTTTGCTTAAAACCGTCACACATTTTTCCGAATTTTATCTTGTATTCACCATTCTCTATTCATTCAATAATGAACTTATTTAGATCCTCCAGAATCAGTTTGCTTAAGCATGCTGAAGGGTATATTGATATTATTAACCTTTTCTCTATGAAAATCCTATGTATGTATCTGATATAAGGAAAAAATAATTTATCCTCGAAAGACCTTTAGTGTCGTCAATTGACCTCAACTGTATTGTACTTTGTTCAAATAAATATATATTCAGAGTACAAAATTCAATTGAAAAACCTGTTCAGTGGAAATAGTGTATGGAATGTTTCCTAACCAGCTGTTTTATTTACACACTTGTTCATCAATTTAATAATGCCACATGGATATATTTTGAAATTCCATCCATATGCAGTTCATTCACATAGAAATCCCCATTACAACAGAACAAAGTTTAATTCCAAAGTTTAATTCCAATTATTCTTGAATCAATTAAAAATGTGCCTCAATAAATCTTCTGATTTACATGTCTCAGGATCGATGTATTTTCAGAATAATATATTTGAATGAATAATGAACAGAAAGTCAATTTTCTTTCCTCATCAATTTTCTTTTCCTTTCATAGTATTCTCATTCCTGACGTTCTACATGAAGATGGCTAAAAATTGAATATTCACAATGGTTTTTTCACAGGACATCAGGAGCAAGAACACTACCAAAACTCTAAAAGTAATTTTCAAATTCTTGGGTGCAAAATCATATTATTCTGAAAATTGAATTTATTGTTATGTAGAGTTGTCTAATGGTGACTTTCTACTTTCAGAAAAGATTTTCGAGAATGTATTTTATAATTTCAAATATAATTAGTAATACTTCTTGAGTACAATTGTCTATATATTAATTAAAATGCACCTGAGGGTGTACTACTGGGTGCTATTGATTGGTCGTGCTCCCCAAGCATCTACTGTCACCTCACAGGGACCTAGTGGCTTAATGGTATCATCATATAATATCATTATACAGGGTGGCCCAAGAATATCATTATACAGGGTGATCCGAACCAATGGTGATCTACATTCCAGGGTCTGCTCCAGTGAGCTGTTTCACCGTTCAGGATAGCACGCAAGTTTTTGAACAGCCTGCTTATTTTTTTTTGCTTCTCTGTTTTTTTTTGTAAATAACTATCTGATAACTATATGTTTCTGTGTTGCCTGTTTCTATTAGCCATACATGCGTCTGGTTATTTTGTACAGCGTAAATTGAGCACTTGGTGGTTGTGGGTCTTATACCAACGTTGTGAATTCAATGCGCTTGCGCCTGAGCTCACGCGACGCTTACTTAAATCATAAAATCTGCTCAATTCCTGCGCTCTTTATCTCTGCTTATTTTCTTGTGTTTCTCCCTTGTTATTGCTACTGCGGCTTATTATTATTTTTTTGTGGCTAACGGTCAATGCTGCTAATATATTTTTCTTTTCCTCAAGTTAGTTGCTGAAAAGTTGTCACTGGCTTATTATTTTTCTTTTGTTGTGACTAACGATTGATAGCTTGATATTACTATATTTTTTATTATGCTTATTGCTTGATATTGCTATATTATTTATTATGCGTATTGCTTGATATTGCTACATTATTTTTCTTCATGTTTATCGCTTAAGGGTGCTACTGACTCACCGCCTATTACTTTTTTTTGGCTTATGATTAATATCGCTTGTACTATCGCTATTTTTTTTGCTTCCATCGTTCAATAGTGCTATTGGCCAAATATTCTGTTTAATTGTTGCATACTACCGCGGTACTCATTTTTATTTTTTTATTTTTGCAAGGCTTGACTCTTCTGATTATCTCATGTTCACTTTCTCACTTGCATGATTACTGATATTGCTTATTGCGGTGTGTGCTTACCGATACTTATTTGAACTCGTTCTCGCCTAGCAGGTCTACTGTTCATTTTCAAATTTTATATTTTCATAATTTCATTGTACTACCCATATGATCGCAGGAATTTCAATATATATATATATATATGTGCTGACGATTAATTCGTTTTACTCTCGTTTGGTAAATTTGGAGAGGGATTGTTTGGGTATTTGTAAGGGGTATGAAGTTTACCTGGCGCCCATTGGTCATCTATTTTATTCTTTTCTCGAGAAATCTTACCGCACCACCCCATCTCCACTAGAGCGAGCGGCAAATACCCACTTGTCATATGACAATCGTGGTCCAGTAACACCAGTGAAATTTTAGGTTACATCCTGTCTATGGTATATTTCGGGTAAATTTGAATTCATGCGATCTGCACTGCATAAGGTGGCGTTCACAACCATACTTTTTACGTTTTGCTTTTTACGATTCGTATTCTGGTTGGTTAAGCAGAATCTATAATAAAACGTGAATTAAACTTATGCAAATGTCATTCACAAAAAATAAATCAACGTGACGTTTTACAGATTTTCTCAGTTGCCCTGGTTTTTTTGGCATTTGTGTTTCATCCTGAAATGAAGTTGAATAATCATAACAATAATTTTGATTAGATAATCAATTATACTCATAGAAGTGGCGGTAACGTGAATTGATCCTTATTAACTTCTACAAGACAAAAAATCAATCCTCAAGAAGAAAATAATAAATTGAACAGGATACCTATCTAATATTCCGTGGATTCACGAGAAAATCATGAGCAAAAACATTATCACTACTTCCATATATAGAATGTTCCATACATGTATTGTTCTAGCAGAACTAATATTAGTAATTTCCATTTTTATAACAATATCATTTGTCTATTTCTATACTATTTTCACAAACGAGGGCTCCTTGCAACGCAAAAAGCTGAATATTTTCAGCTTTTTGTGTCATTTCAATTACAGATTTTGCTTGACCAATCAGAATACGAAACGTAAAAAGCAAAACGTGAAAAGTTTGTTTGTGAACGCCGCTTTACATAACCTATACAATTGTACACGTTCCCGCAAGAGTGACTATTAAGGGTGCCTTCCATACCAGCTTCTTGCAGTAACTTTTCAAAGAAAAAGTGCTGCTAATTATTCTCAACCATTTCCATCAGAGCGAAAGAAATGCTGCGTTTTGTACGTCAGATGTCAGGAGAATGTTGTAGATTCGATGTGACAGTTGTTAATTCGCTAATTGCAAATTGCAATTCAAATATCAAATTTTATATATAAGATCCATTAGATCTATATTTGACTGAACGGTCAAAGGTATGGTAAACATGAAAGATATGTTGAAGACAAATATTTTTGTAAAATTGTGATGGATGCTGTTCGTCATGATTCATTGCATGAAATAGCAGCAAGCAAAATATTGCAACGCAGATGCCTAGTACTCCTATATTATGGGACGTTTTTGAATGATAGACCTAGAAGAAGGAGTCGATTTTGGGTTCATCCCATTAATACTGTTCATGCAAGATTTCTGCATGGAGACCATCAGAATTTATTACAAGAGATGCGACTCACTCATGTTAATGAATACTTCAACCATTTAAGAATGACACCTGATTTATTTGATGTTTTGCTCACATTAGTTGGTCCACAAATATCTGAAGTAGAAGGTTATCGAGAAGCACTATCAGCTTCTTTGAAATTGTCCTCAACATTGAGGTAATGAGGAAATTAATTTTTGATCAGTTTGTTACTGGTTTGATTATTTGTTTTATTTTTCAGATATCTAGCTAGTGGGGACAGTATGGTATCAGTGGCTCGACAGTTTAGAATTGGTGAAAGCACAGCTTCAAAAGTAATCCGTGATACATGTGATAAATTATGGGAGGTCCTGAAAGATATTACATTTAGCACTCCCACTACTGAGGATTGGAGAAAGTCATCTGAATTGTTTTTCAGGAAATGGAATCTTCCTAATTGTGTAGCTGCACTTGATGGCAAGCACATTGTTAATACTGTACAGTATTGAATTGATGCAAAAGTAACTGCACAAATAGTGATTATGTTCTTATTATAGGCACCTGCTCATTCAGGATCAGCATTCTATAATTATAAAGGTAGCCACTCAGTTGTATTAATGGCAATGTGTGATGCTGATTACAATTTCCTGTTAGTTGACATTGGTGCACAGGGTAGATTCAGTGATGATGAGGCATTTTCAAAAATTCAGTCATGGGTCAGAAATTCAGAAATAATGATATGAATCTCCCTCCACCTTCAATTGTCTCTGATGACAGACCTCCATCACCATATATATTGTTGTTGCAGATGAGGCATTCCCTCTCTCAACTTATTTATTGAGACCATACCCAGGAAAAAATTTAACAGATTCTAGGAGGGTTTTTAACAATAGATTATCAAGAAGTCGTCGCTGCATCGAAAATACTTTTGGTATACTCTCTGGAAGATGGAGAATTTATCGAAAACCTGTACTGGCTAGTTTGGAGACAGTAGATTCTATTATAAAATCCACAGTTGTTTTACATAACTTCATCAAGAAGTCGGAGGCAAAAAATCCTCAATCAGATAGGAGATATTGTTCACCAAATTTCATTGATAGAGAAGATGAAAATTGTGGCAAGTGACTGGAGAAATTTTGAAAGTACTGGTCTCAGAGATATTCACAGAACTGGAACAAATTATTATACTTCAAGTGTTAGTGGTATAAGAGATGAATTTATGGAATATTTTATTGATGAAGGAGCAGTTCCTTTCCAATGGGATGAACTTTGAAATTTAATTTTCTGATATAAATTCATTTTTGAATATTTATGGTTTTCTCTCCTTGTATGAAAAAAAAATATCAAAGTTGGTATCTCTATAAAGGACAGAATATGTTCTGTCCTAAGATTGCCTTCAAAATGCGTATTTTAGGAATTCGAAATAGAAATAGAAGTACTTGTAATGAGTGACACCCTAATTTGAAAAAAAAATCCATAAAAGGAGTATGTAGGTAAAGAAATATGGAAATATCTCTGGATGATTCAAGAATTAATCTTTTAATCTATTCCAGTTTTCAACAAGAAAAGGTTCAGAGCACTGTGTCCTTCATGCAGATTCTGAGTTTGATAAGCCCTAGATGTTTTGAAAATAACAGAAAGTCAAAATCTTTGAAAATGAACAGTGTACCTCCTCAAAGAACATGACAGTATTGATGTAAATATGTGAATAAATGTGTAGATTAGATACTCAATAAAAATGTTACATTCATAAATGCATTTATTCCATCCATACAACATACAAATAAAAATTTATAATTCAGATGTGAACACAAAACAAACAAGATTTAAAAAAAAATTCAAATAAATGTAAGGCAAATTAAATTAAGTTCAATTAGTGTTGGGAAATGCGATGAAAATGCATGTTATTCATTGCAATATAACAACATGTATTCATGAAGTTTTTTCAACATTTCAATTTCCAGCTGTGATCTGATCTGAATTTTTTTAAATCTTCTGCAAGCCTACTACAGAAATGGTCAATATGCCATCAAGATTACTCATATTAGTGTTACTTTCAATGCGTATGGGTGCTTTTGCTATTCGTTCAATTTTTTCAAGTACATTTATTGATTCAATAGACGAACTTTTTCTTTTACCAGAAATAAATGTTTTGGTTGGTAACAAAGTGTCAGTAGAACTACTGGTGCTAGCAGATGAAGAAGTTGAAGTTGATTTTACGTTTGAACTTCTAATGTATCATCCAAAAAGGTCATCAAATTTTTTTACTATCACTAGTACAACACCCAGATCCACTTGGTGGCTTCTTTGTTATTTCACTCCTTATCTTCACATAGGAATCCCTTAAAGTTTTCCATTTTTTCGCTACTGCTTCTACTGACATATCAACTTTCATGATGGTCAATATTTCTTTCCATAATTTTTCATCAATAGATTTTGATCTATGTACTGAAGGAAGCCTGAAGTTGTACAAGGGTGGCCTTTGCATGACAAGGGATATAAGCTCTTCATTATAGCCTGTCTTTGCAATATTTTCATGAGTATCTATGTAGTCTGTTGCAAGAACCCCTTCATGCTTCTCGTCATGCCCTTCATGATATGGTTCTTCCTGCAGCTCTGTTTCATCACCAATCCTTTCTACATTTATTTCAGCAGCATCCTCATTCACCCCCTTTATCATTCCAGCTCGAACTGAATGTGTTATGTATTGTATAAGAAATTCATCATCTGAAAGTGTAAACAAATCAATACTATTTTTTTATATTATTTTCCTGATTATGTTTATTACATACCATTTCTCAACAAACTTATAGTATCAGCATCTGTCGAAAATGTCGCAAGTCGCCCATCAACAGCAAATTTTAACTTTTTCCATTATATTATTATACCAATATTAATTGCTGTCACAGTTTAAATATCTTTTTTGTTAACATTACATATTCAATGAATTATTTGACGCCTTTTTGATAGACGGTATTTTTAGGGTTATAAAATAGGGTGTCGCGTCAATTGGACGTGGAAAATTTGACGCGGATAATTGGACGCGGCGACAATTAGACGCGGCGGCAATTGGAATTAAAATTGACGAATTTTGAGCCGGTTGCAGAAAAACGGTATTTTCTGCTACCGGTGAAAAAATCGCAGAATTGTCAAACTTGATTGATGGGAGATGTTATTTTTCTTGTAATTCAAAGGAGAAAGTTCAAGAATTAGTAGAGAATTAGGATTATTATTAACTAGTATATTCTTTGGTGAAATTCTGAAAGTAAAATTCGAAATTCTATCCCTTTCACCCATAATAAGATATAGAATTCAATATAATAAATGTCATAAGGATTAAAGTAACTTTCCCCTATCTCCCCTACACAAGAGGAGAGAAATGAGCACGTGTTGTTTATCAAAGAGACCCGCCTGACATAAAAATTACCTCGTTATTTATGTTGTATTTTTTATGTTTCTTATATCTATTTGTTGAACTATACCTATAAATTAGTTTTGACACCAAACATAAACACGCGTTTTTGTTCGGTGGTTTAGATGAGGGAAGAATTTAGGGGACACTGATGGTTGTGAAATTTCTAATGAGTGAATGCAAAAAGTATAAAATCCAAGGTGGATATGTAACATGTCAATATCTAATTAAAATCAGGGCCGGAGTTGAGGTTTGAGAATTTGTTTCCAAATATCATTTCATTAATCAATTCATTGCGAGACAAAACGAACCGCCATTTCAACAAGCTTTACATTTTCAAGCAGTACATTTTCAACATACAATATGAAAACAATATTGAATAATTCTTTAGTAAACTCTAATTATATCAACAATGAATTAATAACTGGTGTGTCTTATGATTAACTTTGCTTGTTTCTATAATATCTATCTGTTATTCATTAGGCCAAAGAAATCGAGGACTTTTATTCCCTCCAAACATTCAGATGAGGAGTGGCACTTCTGGTGGCAGATTTTCCATCAGAATTCAGTTGACTTTGGGAACACCACCACAGTGGAGGGGAATTTGTTTTCTACCCCAAAGAATTTTGCTTTAGCACATTGTGTCTCCAGTGATTTCGAAATGTCCCGTGGGATAGCTTCGGAATTCAGGTTATTATATATGATGTGACCAAATAATAAATCGAACAATACGAAACGATTTTTTTCTTTTACCAAACTTATAGTACCGAGTTTGTGGTTTACAATTTCACTTATGAACTACTGAATTTTTCAGACGCAGATATCAAGGGGTCCATAATCTCCTAAATCAAGGACAAAAACCTGGAGGACTCGCTTTTCATGTTATCGACGGAAGATTCATTTTTTACAAGGTAACAAAAAACCATTATTCTGATAAGCCAAATTACAGGAACATTTTCAAAAGTCTCCTTAATTTACGAGGTATTAATAATAAAAATGACATTTCTGACTTGGCACTACCCAAAATATCTTATTGTGGCCGGGACCGTAAGAATTGGAAGATTATCAAACCAATGATAAGTTTCATGTTCCGTGATGTAAATTGCCACATCCATATCTACATGTGATTCAATACATGAATACTTACGTGGGTAATAGGGCTACCGGCGAACCTCCTATTAAAAAAAGGTAACGCGCTATTGCAATACCTCAGGGGTAGTGTGGAAACTTGCAGCTGAATGTATCGGAATTGGATCACTTTTTTAAATACTATTCATGGATATAATGATTGAAATAATGTCATAAACAACTGTTATTTCGATTGTGTTCTTCTCTTTTCCATAGACTTTTTACAATACCCTTAAACAATGAAAACTTTACAGCTGAATTGAATATCATTAAACAAATCGCAGTTAACAATAATTTTCCTATTCCTTTAATTGATCGACTTTACTTGAAATATACCAATGAATTTTCAAATAACTTTTTAACAAATTCTGTTTCAACATCCAAATATGTTTTCCTTTCTTTCTTTGGTTCTGTTTCCCTTGAACTCAGGAAGATTTCGGGAGAAAAACAACAATAATACCATCAATTTCAATTTTTCTTTCAAAACCGCCAATACTCTAGGGAGTGCACTAGTCAACACAAAAGACAAGATTGATATTCTAGAAAAAACTGGTGTTTATGAATTGAATTGTAAGAATGATGATTGTAAAGTGTGCTACATTGGTCAAACAGGTCGCAAGTTCAAAACCAGAGTATCAGAACAGAATAGTTTTATACAAAATAATTTTGATTTTTTTGAGTCCAATTCTGTTTTTCCCAACCATATTATCAATGACAAATACTCTTTTGATCCCAAATCTAACATATAAATTTTACATATTTGTGACAAGGGAAAAAACTTAACCTCCTTGAAACTTTGGAAATTAATAAAGCGGTCAAAAATTCCAACCTCAACTGCCTCAATGAACAAACTCAATTCGATAGCCTAAAATTATTCAACTCCTTGTTATTTTAACTACAATTTTGGTTCTGTGTTCTATGTCACTTCGAATCAAATCATTACTTGGTTTTGACTTGACGGGTTGTCATTCTAATGTTGTGTTTTGTCCTCAGCGTCATTGTCATCAATTGTCATTTGTGATTAGTTGACCTAATTCAACAAATCCAGTTTCACATTATGGTTCATTTTGATAATTGAATTTTGTCACTATTTTAAATATCTAAGCTCTTATTATTGAGCTTGACATAATGGTTCCCTAACATTAACTCAACCGCACTATGCGCGGTTAAGAACAAAATAAATTTTTTTCATGTTTTGTATTAAGTTTTTCCACCAATAATGGTAGGTACATTCAGATTCCTTAATCAATACTTATAACTAAGATAAACATTGTTTCTTCTTACAGATTTTCTTTTTGACACATTTGCTGATGATGAAGGATTAATCCTTCGAAACATGTCCTTACTTATGTCCATGACCATTGGTCATTATTAAAAAAATTTATGTGGTGGAGCTTTAGATTCCTTAATCAATACTTATAACTAACATAAACATTGTTTCTTCCTACAGATTTTCTTTTTGACACATTTGCTGATGATGAAGGATTGATCCTTCGAAACATGTCCTTACTTATGTCCATGACCATTGATCATTATTAAAAAAATTTATGTGGTGGAGCTGTGACTGTAAGTTCTTTCACCTCTCCTGATTTATATCACCTCCACTGTAAGTTGTGGATCACCTACGTTGGTTACACTTGGTAACAGTGATCTTGGAATAGTAGCACTTATTTTTGAAGCAGAAGGTTCTATGGCTCTCATAAGTGCTGCTTCATCACCAGAATCTTCAATTTCTTGAAGGAAACTTGAAAGTTCTTCACCCTCGATAGACTTGACTGCATTCTTTGCAGCAATGTTTTTAGCAGAATCCCTCTTCAACTTCATCTCGCCAACACTGATTATAGATACATTGGTAATAGAAGGAATGAGCCACTTTGCCTTAACATCTGTACAGGAGGAATTCTTGGCAGACTGGTGGATATATTCCAGCCCATAAAGAACAGCAGCTACATGCCTGCACACTTCGGATTGGCCTGCCATGCAAGTGCAATGGGCTGAATTTATGGCACCATCTTTTTCACAAATAATCCACACTTGTAAGGAAGGATTATTCATCCGCTGTGAATGCTTGACCTGAAGCAAAGATAAGATTGATTTAGAAACATGTTTCAAATACTACAAAATATCAATTAACTTTGCAATAACAACAATATGCTCTCCAATTTTCTTGCCTCCACAAGCATGTACAAATCCAGCTTCAAAGTATTTATAGGCAGTTGAACTCTTGTGAGCCTTCATCTGCTGGTTTGTGTAGAAACTATGGGTAAACACTATAGATACGCACTCATATCGAATGCAGTAACAGGTGGAAAATTTTCTACAGCAGTGTCTGTATCTTCTGAAGTGAGAGTATAGGGATCAATACCCTGAATTACTCTGATTTTCTCCTTATACCGCGTCGCAATGTCTTTGTTGTCCTGTTCTAAGGATAATAAATAGTCACTTATGTTCGAAACAGCCATTTTCACAATAATTTCACTAGGAGTTCACTGAAAGATTCAACTTAACACAACGACAAACAACTTAACAATGGTTTGTTTACGCCTGTTTGCGTTTTGTGTGCCTACAGGCCGCCATTTTGAATGACGTTTGGTGTTCTGGAATGCCTAAAGGTGGCCTTCTACACCAGCTTTTTGCTGCTAGCTTTTCGGGGTTAGCCAATCAAGTTCCTCTAAATTTAGCTGCCGCTTTCACAAGGTCATGAAGCTCGATGTTGGTCTAAGTTTTACTTTTCAGCGTCAAATAGTTTCACATCTTTGTCTAAATTGATGCTATGCTATTTTATGGATTACCGACAATTGGACGTGGTCAATTGGACGCACGAAAATTGGACGCGGATAATTGGACGCGGCGACAATTGGACGCGGCGACAATTGGACGCGGCGACAATTGGACGCGGCGACAATTGGACGCAACGAAAATTGGACGCGGCGACAATTGAGCGCATGCGAAAATAAAAATAATTTTATAATTCCAATGAAATTTATTGCATGGAATATGCAGGGCTCATATCTATAATATAACAAATACCTAACCTAACCTTACCTTCATATTTATTAATAAAAACAGAGGTTTGCCAAAATAAAATAAAATACACGATGTAGACTATTTATACTTGCAATTGAAAATTGTGTGCAATGCCTCGCAGGTACTCTAGAACTGGTCTGTTATTGTAATCAGCGACCACTGTTTTGATTCTTTGAGTAGTGTCTCGATACATCTTCTTTTGGGGTTGCAGTTGTCCAGCTATAAGTTGCTCTATTTTCAACCGATTTAGGCTGTTTTCTTTTTTCAAGGCATTGATAAATTTCCATATGGATGGGTGGACGGCGTTGACAATAGACGAGAAACTATTATGCCAACCTTCAATGGCATTATTAGTTCGAGGAATGTCTCTTTCTACTAGTGCATAGACGTTCCATAGTTCAGCATTGTACAGTGGCGGTCTTCGGCGTTGGTGTCTATCAGTACGACCTATCCAAGTGTCCTCAAAGTAATTTATGAAAGATACCAGCAAATCTTCATTCTGCACATAAAAGTCGCTATCGAGAATTTCTTGAAAAGCAGTTATTACATCGTTTGGTGGAACAAAGGCTAGAGCTGGTAGTAAGCGTAGGTGTAAAGCAAACTCTGGATCTTTGCTGTATTTTTGTTGCAAGCCTGTCTGCTGTATATGCCTCCAAATGCACTGGCTTGAATGGAAAAAGCATCCACGTATTGATGCGTCAGGAAATTCATCTTGTAGAGAATTTATTGCAGCTTTTTCAAAATCCACCATAATTGAAGCCGGTCGAAGGCCCGATTTAAGCGCTTTTAGAGCTTGAAAAAGTCGGACGTATGTGGCTTGATTTTTATGTGGAAGAAGGGCATAAATCGTTGGTATAACGTTGCTATATTGAACACCATGTATGGTATACAACTGGCAAAATAAAATAGGCGATGAAGAAAACGTACCGTCAGCATACCAATGGTCACAATGTTGCATAAACTCCAAATTTCGTTTTGTTGTGAACAAAAGAATTCGGTCATCTCCAGGGCCACTGTCGAAATGTAAAAATTGTTCATCTTCAGTTCGTGTGTACTCTTCGGGCATTACAAGCTCCACTAGATTTCTAGGATTTGGTGGAACATGGTCTGCCATCTGTCGTACCCGATGTATGGTTCTCTTCAAAGAAATGACTGAAGGCAACTGAGCTGATACTGATGATGGTAAACCTGAGGACATGGTAGCTACTATCGCCTGAGTGGATTGCTCGATCTGTTGTGAGTTTCTTTTCATTTTTTCAACAGTTTTTTTGGCTTGAACTTTGGCGGCATCAGCGACATGTAGATGAGCTGTACTATGGACAACTGCTTGTTGCACCGAATGCACCCTTCCTGGGCAGCGATTCTTATTGTAATCAGCACATTTCCAGATTGTTTTTTCTCCGACAATACGCTCCTTTTTGTGTAAGAAACCATCGTATAGTAGCATTGGGTTACCCCTTTCACTTTTCACAAACTCAAGAACCATGTTGACACTAAAGTATTCTTCTCACTCATGAAAATTGAAATGAACGCGTCAAAGTTGACAGTTCAAAAAATTTGTGACAACCGAGTACACAATAGATTCACGACAAGTATTGTAAGTACCCATAATCCTTCCCGAGACATTCAAACCTATGACCAGTGAGGGGTTACTCGCTTGGCAGCAGAATAATGGGGCTAGATTCAACTTAACAAATTCATGAATTTTTATTCAATCATAAGCTCACATTGGGGTGTAAATTGAGAGACTACAAAAATGAGTGAAAAATACAAAAACAAAAGATGTCGAGCGTCAACGAGACAAAATAACCAGAACACATAGTATATGAGGTAATATAAAAATGAAACATAAATATAACATATAAATCATGTACTCACCAAAGAGCGTGCTTCTCCATGGGGGTGGAACTCGAGGGGCGCGGTGTGTCGAAAAACTAAACTTACTTCAAGAATGAAACGCGTGATCGCACTACTCGCGATCCCTAATCGTAATGCCGGCTTTTTCATCAAACTCGATATTCCTTGTTTCGAAAAATACTCCGTCAGCGATAATTTACCCGATCATAGGTGCCAGCGACCTGGTAAAAAGATTGCAAATCAAAATAATACTGATTGAAATTGGATTCCTGATTTCCTGGCAACTACGATCGACTGAACTGTCTTCCGGAAATGTAAAATTAGCTATGAATAATATATTTACTGGGAAAAGACTAAAAATTGGAATTTAAAATAACTGAATAAAATACGAATGATCATTATATCTTGACATATTTCCCCCCACCATGGAAAAGCTGGCCCCTCAGCTTTGAGGTTACCTAAAAATTGAGAGCAGATGAAAAAAAAAAGGAAAAAAAAAATCAATGAATGAAAACCAAGGTCTATCAATGAATAATAAAAAAAATGATGATATAAAAAAAAACTAATGTCTTTCATTTGAGTCCATCACAACATAAGTCAAGGGGCGTGAAAAATTAAGTCCCGCTCTGTCCACTCACAAGATAAGTCAAGGGGCTCAAAAAACTAAGTCCAGCCCTGTCCACTTACAACAGTCACAAGAAATATTATAATATAATATAATATAATAAGCCTCCGACGTCTCCAAAGTATACTCTTTGCCTTCTTGGTTCCTCATCGATGGGAGTCCTGGGAACCGCAGTGAAGTGCCTTGCTGAGGAACATGATCTCCACATGATCAATGTGGATTACTTGGTCTGCTGGTAACTTCTACATTGCTGCGACTTGACGCTTTGTGTCTCGTAGGTTGTGAAGAAGATCTGACTCCTGGTGAGCAGCGGGCAGTGACAGTTCACCCTACAGGATTTTCGTAAGGTATGAAGGTACCACTGTCCCTTTTTCCGTCTTCTTCGCAGACTCATCAACCAGGTTATTGAACTTCACTCAGGTGCCATATTCGTACGATTATACTTCCCAAAGTATAAACGACTGGGTGGGTTTCCGTCTCAGCAAACAGAGGTTTTCTGTGTTGTCCTTGCATGGTCACTTCTTAGATCTCCCATTCGCAGTATGGGACCTCTGGGCGTGGCATGGAGATAGGAGCATAGGATGCATTGGCTTCATCTCCTTAGGCTCTCTCCTTCGTGAGTGTGTGTCCCAGAATCCGTTGTGATGGCTCATCTCTTGTTGAACATGTAACAGGAGATATACACCAAGTAAGTTCTTAGAAGAAAAAATTTTGTAACTTTTCAATCGAAGTTTCTCTTGTTTGATGTGATTAACAACTTACATAAATATTTCTATGTGGTAATTGATCAATTACACCGCTTTTTATTTCTTCAACTAACCCTATCTACCCTTGCTCAAAATACTACAATGATTTCATTCTATTGAAGATCAGTACAGGTTCTCAGAAAAAAAATAAAAAAAAAATATCCTCTACAATCAACTTGGTCTTCGTTCGATGTTTTCAAAACAGATATAATAATTACATTCAGTAACCTGGCAGCATATAACAACAACAAAAATTATAAATCTATTATTTTGCTACCTAGTATGAGCATTTGAACATTTCTTCTTTTCTCACTACATATTTCGACAATTTTCCTAATTTCAGTAATTTCTCATTAATCTGAATTAATGAGGAAAATAACGAGTTTTTTGCAATTGACAAATAACTCGTGCGATTCTCAACATGAATCATTCATATAGATTTTTTTTTTTTCTATTTTTTATCAGTATTTTGAACTCAATTCTGTAGAAATTCGCCAGATTTCATCATATAAGTACCAAAAGGATACATTTATGAACTAGCGTATTTCTACCCAACTTAGTACTCTAGTACTTAGTTGTCATCTTTTGGTGTAGTTCTAATGGGTGCAGTCAGGGCCCTTTGACTATATAGCATCCATTAGGAGTAGACCGCAAGGAACACCTAATTTGTAAATTCTTTTTGGAAACCTAAATGATCATCAAAATACCACGTTTCCGGCTCTTCCCTCAACCCTTTTACTTTTCTATCCTTCTTTTTCAACTATTTTAGACTATTATCAACGATCCATATTCTCATTGATATGCAAACAAAACATTATCAATCATCTTGATCAACCTCCTCTTCATCGTCTGTGATTCTATAAATTGTACATTTCAAATGTTGTCCAGGTTGCAAATTCATACTTTGTTCGTCTAACTCGATTCGATATTCCCCACGTGTATTACTTCTTTCAGATCTTGATTTGTTTGCTGATTTTGCTTCGTTTGTTTTACGTTTCTTCTGGAGGATGCACCAAGTCCAGAGAGTTTTAAGTGAAATATATATAATGAACATAAGTAAGGTTGCACATAAAACACCAAAGAATATATCTTGTTCTATTGGTGCTGAGGTTTTTGCATGAACCCGAGTGAATAAATTTGGTAGGAGTGCTAATTGATTCGGACCTCGGAATATTAGGTAAATTATGATGATTGACATGATAGAATTCCATACTAAAAATATTGAGTCGCTATGAAGTCCGTAAGTATTAGAATAAATGTATTTGATATGTTCCCTGACTTTGTCTACTACTTCGTTTATTGTATCATGCGTAGTTGTCAGATTCAAATGTGGTATGTTCAGAGTCCAGTTGGAATTTAAAGTTTCTGTAAAATTTTGATACTGAGGAGGGTTCGCCAAATTCGGATTAAGAATAAATGATTGAAGATTCGTCCATGCTGCAGGAATTATATGTATGATACTAGCTTCGGGAATATTTGCCTCTGGGCACGGAAATCTTTGAGGAATCATTTCTTCTTCATTCATCATGAGTTTACAATTACATGGGACACGTATTCTGACTGCTCCTGGGTAATAGTATGCGGAATCAGGAAGAGGGGTGGTTATATTAGGGCACATAATTTTTGTAGTTGGTTTGGGGTAGGTTAGTATATAGGTCTCTTCTTCAATTTCCGAAATAGATAATGATTCTGACTTATGGCATTGCATGGGGCAAACATTATTTAGTTCACTAACTGTGGCACCATTGTATAATTTCTTAGCACATGCGGGCCCTTGAAAAGTGTCAGCTGAGAACCTAGGTATATAACATAATTTATCATCAAAAGGCCTACAGTGGCGGAGACCTGATCCTGAGATTTGTCTAATTTGTTTTTGACCACCATTACTTGAAGTGTCTTTAGCAACTGCCAAGAAAATTGTTTCGTGCTGAATAGAACAGGTTTGATTTTGCCAAGAAAATGGAGTTGTTATGAGTTCAAGAAGTTGCCATGACTGGGATTTTTGAATTATCGGTACTCTTATATGTACCAGAATGTTATTATCTGTAAATGAACAATCGCAAATTGGGAGTTGATAATATTTTGAAATATCTGAAATAGGTATGGCTAAATGTTGACCCGCATCATTTATTTCTGTTTGCAATTTTGAAAGGTCATGGTATAAAATAGAGGGATTTAGGATAGCGATGGGAATATGATGATGGTGGCAGGAGTTCAAAATTCCTTGTCTCTTAATAGTCCTAACCAGTTGGATATTATGTTTCAGATTTTTGAATTGTCTAAATAACATTTTAATCATTATACTTCCCTGATTCCGTTCACTACTGAGAATTTTATTTTTCATGTCTCCTACAAAAGACTCTAAATTATGAATTCTAAATTCTGTTTCATTGAAAGCTTTACCTATAGATTTTTCATATTCTGAAAACTTTTTTGAATCATCTGAAATTTTTGTCAGTTTTTTCGATAGTCCGTCAGTAAGTTTGTCAATTTGAAATTGTAAATTATTCTCGTTTGTGACTAATTTATCCAATTTTTGAAGGGTAGCAACCCCACAGCACCAAGAGAGACCCTCACCCAGGAAATCGAGTGATCTTCTACTTCTACTTATTATACTGGGTTCATTAACATATATTTTCAGAAAATTTGTACTCCAACTTTCTTCTAAAAGTTCAAATTCCTTTTCAAAAGAAGATTCTAATAAATCTAAATTATGTAACAAAAAACATTCGGGTCTATTATTTGGATCATTAGTGCATTCTCCAGAAAACTGTCTTTTTTCTTTCAAAATTTTTTCGTGCCATTTTGATTGATATAAAAGAGGTATTGTTGCCTCATAACTGATTGTAGAGGGGAGGGGTCTCCAAAACGCCCCTGCCGTGATTTCCAATTTTTCACTCCTGACCAAGCCTATCAGGTAGAGAGGTAGGAACCTGTTGATATACCAAAACTATTATTACTTATATTTCTACATTATGCGTATCAAAAATTCATTATAATTATTTATTTTAATGGAATCTGTTGGTTCGACTCAATATAAATCTACATACAAAAACTCGAGCATCTGTAAAAAAAAATATATGGGGACATAAAATATAGATATGTACAGTTAATCAAGGTCAGGTATCGGCTCTGGAGTCCACGGGTCATTATAGGGTAAAATGCGACTCACATGCACCACCTCTTTCTTTGCATTCCCTGATGGGCCTTTCCGTATTTCATAATCTACCTCGCCAATTTTCCTAGTAATTTCATAGGGTCCAAAGTATTTTAGTGAAAGTTTTGTGCTCCTGCCGACTTTTCTCCTAGGTGTAAAAATTTTTACTTGATCTCCTATGTTGTATTCGACGTGTCTGTGCTTTTGATCATAATATTGTTTGTCCTTACCCTGCCGCTTTTTGATATTTTCAATTGCTGCATTCCGAACTGCTAGTGCTTTTTCTCTGATTTCCAATACATCAGGAGAGTTTAAAGGCTGGATCAAATTAGCCTCGGATGGAAGTATAGGCTCTCTTCCATACACTAACATAAATGGGGAGTACCGAGTGGTGTCTTGTATGGCGGTGTTATATGCAAACGTTACCAGTGGCAAATACTCATCCCAATCGGTTTGGGAAGTATTGGTATAGATAGCTAACATATCGGCTAGAGTTTTATTGAGCCTCTCGGTCAAACCGTTCGTAGATGGGTGGTAACTTGTTGTAAACTGACTTGTCGTTCCCATGAGTTTCAGTAATTCAGTTACCATTTCTGACTTGAAAACTTGGCCCTGATCGCTTAGTAAATATCTAGGTGCCCCATGAATCGTTATAATTTTTTCTAGAACGAATTTAGCTACCGGACCAGCTTTACCACTTGGTAGGGCTGCCGTCTCAGCCCACCTTGTAGCATAATCTGTTGCAACAATGATAACTGTTTTGCCGTTGCGGCTTCGCCTGAAGGGCCCTAAAATGTCGATACCTACTCTCTCGAAAGGAGTTCCTACTGGTATAGGTTGTAATAGCCCGATTGGTTTCCTATTTTTCTGACCTTTTCGAGCTTGGCAATCCTTACACCCTTTAACATACCGTTCTATGTCTTTTTGTAAACCAGACCAATAATACCTATTTTTAATTTTATGCCAAGTTTTGGTTATTCCCAAGTGTCCTGCTAAGGGTTCAGAATGGTGGGAAAATAAAATTTCGTGAATTAATGACCTTGGTACGACTAACAAGTTATCTAGGCCATCAGTCGTTGGGTTTGCTTTATACAGTACACCGAAATCGGTTCGAAATCGAAGTCGTTCAGGGTTATTTCATCGTTGATATCATTTTCTAAGTATAAAACTATGGCATCGTGAGTGTTTTGTTCAATTTTTTCATAAAAAAACCCTACTGTTGTGCCTTTCATTAAACGTACTTTATTTATACCTATATTCCTTATTTCCCAAACCAGATTTCCGTTTTCGAAATATGGATCACCGTTACCTATTAGACCTCTCGATACCAAAAAGTTTTCACTACTCCCGAAATCTCTATTGGCTAGCCAATCACAAATTTGTTTGTCGAATTCCAAAGAAATTTTACGTGTTCTACCCGGTTCTATTGTGTAGTCGTTTTCAAGTCTAACTTTCACCATACTAAGGTCGTCTTTTCCGTAACTCTTGATTCTTTCATTTTCTAATTCATTCTCATGTACGATAGGCGACTCAAATTGGGAAAAATTTTTGTCAATAACTACAGGGTTTGAACAAATCAGCACGTCCATTGTATAATCCTGGAATAAATAATCCAACATCTGTCTAATATCATGCCATTGTAAATTATCTAAACCACATCCAATTTTTGGTAAAGCAAGTTTTTGTACTTCATGATTTTGTATATGTTTTTTCATAGAAACTAAAGAATTCCAAACATCTTCTAAAACAGGTTTTTCCCAGTACAAACTTTTTGTGACCAAATAATAGATATAATTATTACCATTTTTTATATACACTACGCATCCCTTTCGAGGATTTTGGTTTTTCAAATCACCTATCCTACCATATTTCTCTCTGAAATCCTTTGCTATTCCTTTAGACATTTTTAAATCTGCAGATACACAATGTGCTAACGAATATTCCCTATCAGTTGTGAAAATATCCCTAATAGTTTCATCAATTCTAGTTTTCGAAATTTCTATCGTTTTTTTTGAATTTCTTAAAAAAATTTCATAACTATTTTCAGTTTTTGGGATTCTTGCCTCTTCAGAGGGTCTCGATTGGATTTCAATAATATGTTCGTGAGTTGATTCTACCTCGGATCCAAATTCTACATTTTTATCTGTTAAATTAGTTGAGTTGGATGATAATGAACTATTGATACTATTCGCGTCACTATTTCTGTTCAGTTAATATGTGTTGAATTCTTTTAGAATCAGATTCGTTCATTGATGTGGTTGTATTTCTTATATTATCTAATTCATTTTTGATATTGATGAGTGCTTCTTGTCTGTACGCATTCGATAATACTTCTTTCGATAGATTCGTTTCAGAAACCTGTGATTGGTATAAATTATTATTATCTATGTGAGAGGGTGATTTGTAATAAAAATTGATAAAGGGGTGGAGTGACTGTTTGTTTGATTTTTGATCGTTATTCATTGAAATTTTGACTAATTTATGTTTGTCCGACAAAGTTATGTTTCGCTGAGGCAAGTTTATTACAGCATTGAATTTTTTTAAGAATTCCATCCCCAAAATCAGGGGGTGAGGCAATTTTTCTATTACTATAGCTTCGCAAATAGTAGTTAAACCAGCAATATTCAAGTGAAAGGATGTTTTTCCTATCACAGGGACCCTTACCCCCTGCCGCGAGTAAATTCTGACCTTTATTATTATTTATGAATTTCCCATTATATAACGCTTTCGTTACAACATTGAGATGAGCTCCAGTGTCGAGAATTGCCACTGTTTCAATATTATTAATTTTTACAGTAATCGTAAGTATATCCGAATGTATATTATTTATCCCCTTTGTCGCTAGGACGGCGGCGGGGTTTATCGACGTCCATCCCCGTTTGGGTGATTGCTATCGAACTGTCTTTCTCTACAGGTACTAGAGTAATGTCCAATTTTATGACAGAAGTAACATATTGGGCGTCCGTCATTAGTCCTTGTTTCAGGCAACGCACTATTTCTAGGAAAACGTTGATTTTGACTACTATTATTAAGATATTCCGGACCTTCAAATCTAATTCTATTATGGTCCTGTGTTTTAGGCACTTCTCTAATATTCGCATTCCGCCAGGTATCCTGTTGGAATCGTGGTTGATAATTCCTACCATTATCAGGATATTTGCTTTGATAATAACTTTTTTGCTGAAAGTTTCTGGTAGGTTGATGGTTATATCTAAAATTTTTATTTGGTCGGTAATGCGTTTGTCCTGAGAATTGTCCAAAACGTGGTATATTATTTTGAAATTGTGAAAAATTTCCTGCATTGTGATAGCCATTGTTAACTTGTTGGATATTTGGGTATATCGTTTGATTGTGGCTCTGTGGAAGGGTACTTTGACATGAACCTGAATGGCAACACCTATTACAGTTACCTATGTTTTGTGGATAATTTATTGACGTGGCCCCTATCGAACAAGTGGTAATGTCCTCAAGCTTGTCGATTATTTTCTTGAATCTTCCCCAATCAACATTTTCTTCCAGAATTAACCTATAGTTGGGGTATAAGTCTTGACGCAAACCATTTTCGAAGAATTTCTTGAATTCTTCGATATCATAGTTGGGGTCGTATTCCCCAAATAATGCTTGAAGTTCAAAATAGTACGTTTTGATTGTTTCGTTGGGCTTTTGTTTTCGAGCGTGAAGTTTTCGTTCTAGAGACCTTTTCACCTCACCTTCACCGTATTCCTCCAGGAAATCATTTTTTATATTGGTCCAAGTTTTATTTAGACTACTATTGTCGTTTTTGAATCGCCTGAACCATTGTTCGGCTGCCCCTTCTAAAAATGTTTCGAAATAAACCATTTTTAGACCATCGTCCCAACCGTTTGCAGCACTAGTTCTTTCATATTGTTTCAAGAAAGAATTTGCATTTGATGTGCAAGGGTTGAACGTTGAGGGACACAAAAATTTTGGTTTCGCGGGGGTTTTAGGCTGGGTCAAACTATCTGCGAATGTTGTGTCTCCCATGTTGAGTTCCGGGGTGGATACTCTAGAAGATGTTCCTGTTGATGAGGTGTTATTTGGCGGCGGGCTATTTGCCCTAGAAGAATTAGTTGACTCTAGATTTACGAGAGGAGTGTTTGGATTTTGATTATTTGATCTACTTTCTAGACCTGCGGTACCAAAGCCACCCTCATTCGAATATAAATCAGGTTCATTTATAAGATTTGTACTTTTCCTTGAAGCTGATTGATTTTTAGAAAGAAAATGATCATTTTGTTGCCGTTCAGGAGATCGATTTACCAAAGGCGACCTAGCGAAGGGGTCGTTAAAATTAAATTGGTCAGTGCTACGAAAGGCTGGTGTAAAAGAACTTACTTCTGCGGGGAGAGACTCCAATCGCAATTTGGTAGAACGTGTTATACGTTTTTCATTGTCGCTCGACATCAGCTTTCCGAAAAAGAAGTATAATATTGAAATCAAGTTGTGTTCATCCCAATTAAAAAAAATCAAGTTACATTAATTCAACATCGAAACTAGAATATTTCCCGAATAAAAACTAGTTAAACAAATAAAATTCGAGTCATATCACAAAAATTAAGAAATTGTTCCATATTAGACTTGAAAAATGTATATATTTACTCATTATTCGTCAGAAAAACAAAAAATACTCATATGGATATGTGGAAGTGAAATGGAAAACTAAATAGTCAGATTATGTTACAAAGAAGAAGGAATTGATCCAGTTAAAAAAAATTGAAGCGCCCCCAACATTTCCTCTGATATGCACCCTCGAAAAGAACTACTTTTTTTTTTTTTATAGAATACTCGTGGAAATGAACCAAAGCCCCCATTATCTTGTCGGTCTAATTATTTTCAAGTAGGGAAAAAAAATATGTAACATCACTCAGCAATATGAGAACAATCAACCTGTGACAAAAAGAAAGCTAATTTCGGAGAATTAGCGTCAAAATTAACTCGGCGCCTCCACCATATGTCACGTTTAAATCTCTAGGGGTAGAATTGTAAGTACCCATAATCCTTCCCGAGACATTCAAACCTATGACCAGTGAGGGGTTACTCGCTTGGCAGCAGAATAATGGGGCTAGATTCAACTTAACAAATTCATGAATTTTTATTCAATCATAAGCTCACATTGGGGTGTAAATTGAGAGACTACAAAAATGAGTGAAAAATACAAAAACAAAAGATGTCGAGCGTCAACGAGACAAAATAACCAGACCACATAGTATATGAGGTAATATAAAAATGAAACATAAATATAACATATAAATCATGTACTCACCAAAGAGCGTGCTTCTCCATGGGGGTGGAACTCGAGGGGCGCGGTGTGTCGAAAAACTAAACTTACTTCAAGAATGAAACGCGTGATCGCACTACTCGCGATCCCTAATCGTAATGCCGGCTTTTTCATCAAACTCGATATTCCTTGTTTCGAAAAATACTCCGTCAGCGATAATTTACCCGATCATTAGTGCCAGCGACCTGGTAAAAAGATTGCAAATCAAAATAATACTGATTGAAATTGGATTCCTGATTTCCTGGCAACTACGATCGACTGAACTGTCTTCCGGAAATGTAAAATTAGCTATGAATAATATATTTACTGGGAAAAGACTAAAAATTGGAATTTAAAATAACTGAATAAAATACGAATGATCATTATATCTTGACAGTATGTATACGCCCAACCCTCATATTTGATTAAATAATCAGCGTTTTTGGTAGTAGGTAAAATATTGTACTATATTCGTATCGTAAATTCATATTACGATATGAGATAGGAAAATAATTGTCAAACGAGGCCATAGGTATTTGTTATAATTATGGATATAAGCCCATCAGTATTTCATATTTTATACAATGAATTTCATTGGAATTATAGAATTATTTTTATTTACGCATGCGTCCAATTGTCGCCGCGTCGAATTGTCGCCGCGTCGAATTGACGCCGCGTCTAATTATCGCCGCGTCCAATTGTCGCCGCGTCCAATTGACTGCGACCAATAGTCGTACGTCCAATTTTCCACGTCCAATTGACGCGACACCAGTGAGGAGGATTCTAATTTTAGTGATGAAGAAGATGAAGTGTACTATTGAATATATTTTTTATTTCGAATAAAATTTGTACGTGTTTGAATTGGCAGCGTAATTTATTAGATTTTTCCTCTTAAATTTCACAATGTAACTGTCTTCAGGAAAATGGATCAATAATATTTGGCATCCCTCAATTCTTGTTCAATAACGAGATGATAGTTTCCTCTTATAAAAACATGATACTATATACATTTTGAATTGTTTCTATTTGACTACATAAATCACTTAGTAGCTTACAAGTTGACAAGAAAACAAACCATTCACCTATTTGGATAATATAATTCAGGTAACTGATATCATCATTATTTTCTGCTGTTCCTGAGTAAACTAATTCAGTCCGGTTCTGGTTCCAAACAATTGCGGATGACTTCGGAATGTCGGCAAAAAATTTCAAAAGGATTGCGCCTTCTTTTTTATGTTTCATATATAAGTATTTGTTCTACTCGTATTGTGGCGATCCTACCAATCCCATAGATTGTCATTATGATTGAAATTCACTTATAGCTAATTTCAAAAAAATACCGCCTGTAGCAACTAATAGGTATAGTTTTACCACGGGACCTTATATCCCTCGGTTGATATATTACCTTCTGGTTATAGGTTAATTTGAAACTAATATTCATTGGGGTACTTACATAGCGATATTGAATATTATTTATTTCATATTGGAAACCTATCCACAAAAAACTGAATTTCAATGGTAAACGTGCGTCGACAATCAAAACTAACAACTTAGGACAGATGAATGCAATCCTGCATCTCCCATAATATTAAAATTAGGAGCATTTTATGTAAGCAGTGACATCTTGAAGTTGATGTCGAAACTGAAGTATAACTAGTTGCGTGAAAGGCTTCACTAGCCACAAAGGAAACCATCAATGAAACCATACAGTTTAATTTTTCCCATTATGAATCCAAAAAAGACGTAGAGGCAATAGGAATAGGTTTACCTTCGAGTACGAACAATGTATCTAGTATTATTATTATTATTATTATTATTATTATTAATAACACGCATTTATTCTTTCATCATCATAAAAATAAATTGAATTTTGTACCTATTATGATTCAATAGTGGCACCTCACCAAAAGGACAAAACACATCGTGATTGATGGTTGTCTGACT
This sequence comes from Phaedon cochleariae, assembly GCA_918026855.4. Classification (NCBI taxonomy): domain Eukaryota; kingdom Metazoa; phylum Arthropoda; class Insecta; order Coleoptera; family Chrysomelidae; genus Phaedon; species Phaedon cochleariae. The sequence goes on from OU896717.1 coordinate 10,285,567, forward strand.
TCCCTAGATTTTGGAAACGTATCTTTCATACCATTAATCACAGATCTTGTCCAAAGATGACGCTCTGTTATTTGAATAATAGTACCTAGTGTTTATATGTACCTTTTCTGAGAAAAACCTCTGGTACGACAGAATGTTCAATATCCTATGAGAATCCAATGGTATTTTGAGTCATTATCGTCATGATGGAAATGATTTGGTAGTTGTTTGAAGAAATTCAATTCTGATCATTTTTATACATATTCCATAATAAACTAACAAATTTCTATACCAACGGAAAGTTGATAGGAACAGAAAATCTGCACAGAGTGTGCACCAATAAGTTATAACGTAGATCTGTGGCACAGTTGAAAGAATACAAATTCTGTGGATAGTTTTCGTGATAGCTGAGTGCCTATTGGCTAATTGGAATCGAGTTGGTAATATTATTATTGTGTTACGTACCTTTTTCTTGTTTCATTTCAAATTCATTCTATTCTTCCCTCTTTCATGAGTGGTACATTACATTTTAGCACATTATTTTTTATTGATATAATATCCAATATCTACAATAAATCTACATCAGTGTTTATTTTTGTCTTTTTCAAGACAATTAATATTTAGATACTGTCTGTAGGTTAATCGAGTAGGTGGTTTATTCATTATTATATATTTGTTTTTGTGTAATGGTGTAGGAGGTGAGTATATAGGTAATACATTTTAGTACATTATTTTCCATTTGTTTTCTAGATTACCCAATAATCAATATTATCTACAATAAATCTACATCGGTGTTTATTTTTTGTCTCTTTCAATTGTAGGTAGGTAGGCATCCTGTGAATTGCGATTCGAGCATTGTACGCGGTTTCCATTTTTGTCTCAATCCAGCACGGGCACACCATGGGCAGCGTTTTTATAAAAATTCCTTAGGCGGACCGTACTTGAATATCAGAGGTGGTCATGGTCAGAGTAAATTCATGTTTGTTAAAGCGGATTGCAGAAACTGTTTTATTATTCGATCCACTCTGCACATCTGAGTCTATTTATGATATAAAACCGGACCATCGTATATTCCTATTTATTTGTAAAACTTTACGCAACAAAAATTTCAAATATCCAAGTCAAGTATTTAGGCATATTCATCAGAACAAAGTAGCTTTCCAAGGTGTACTAAGGTCTCTGTCCGCCAATAAATTGGCCTCAACATTTAATAAAAGAAAAAAATTGGTAGATACATTTGAACAATTAGAAACCCCATACTTGATCATCTCAAATCGTACAGAATTCCAAATTCGGTATATATACGAATATATGTAGTAAACTCAAAATAAAGAGCACAAATGTAAATAATAGAAAACAGATTTATTATTATTTCACAAAATATTGAAAAGGTCAGGACGATAGGCAAAATAAAAATGAAAGTAATGAAATTATCATAGATATTTTAACTGGTATTGATGATAGGAAGGAAATAAATTATTTGAGAAGTCAAATATCAAAACACCCAATTATTGGAAGAAATGATTCACCTGAACCATTTACAAAACAAGAATTAGATAACGTTAACGTGGAAGTGAATGATCAAATAGTAATTTATTCAACTTCAAATAATGCAGATATTCCTTCATCTGAAAATCTGAATTTTAATAACGTCAATACATCAATTGAAACTGATAGGGATACAGTGATATAAAATCAACCATCAGTAATAATTTGTTCTACCCCCATGGATCGTGATATTCACGTATCTAAGAAAACAAAATTTGATGACGCATTCATTTCGCCTACTCTTCTCGAATATAGTGACAATAATAATGTACTACACATGTAAATGATTCTAATACACCTAATTCGCCGAAGTTCGGCCAACGTTTCGAAATAACCCCGGAAAGTTTCGATATACCAAAAACTCTTTTAAATTTGCCTACATCAAATAATTATAAAAACAAAGATTTGCTTCCAGCCAATTCAAATAACATTCAGAATTTACCAATTATTAAATTTAAAAATTGCACAATATTAGAAGGAAGTTTCATAATTCCTGTCGATATAGTCCAGGAAATATATACTAATAATAAGTTGAATAAATATTATCCCTTTTATTTTCGGAATCAAATCCGGGAGCATGTTAACAATGTATGTAATATTATATATTATATATATCCGAGATATTTGAAGGATGGCACCATGCAAATTTAAGCAAAGTGCAAAAATAATAACTATAATTGTAAAAAATTCAAAATCATAATTAAAAATCGTAAAGTTGATGTTTTGTCGACTTCTGTTGATTATTGTCATCCGTCAAGAATAACTTCATGCGTTAAAAGAGGAGAACGGCCATTAGTAAAAAAACAAATTTTGCATAAGAAACCTTCAGAATATAAAAGGAAATGCATTTCACAAGCCGATGAAGATATTATCAAATCATGTAATCTTCAAACAATAACGTCAGATTGTACTGTCAGGAAAATAAAATCAGAATCGATTGCACATTGGGATATGGGGATAATAGTTATTTGTTTAACTAGGCAGCAAAGTAGTAGATTGACTGCCGTGGCTGAATTCATAGCCGAGCGTAGCGAGGCTAGGAATCCAGCTAAGGCAGTCAATCTACTTTTCTGCCGAGTTGAACATATAATTTTTTCTCCGATTGTTCATAATGATTCGGAGAATATTGTATTTGCGAATTAATACAATTCCCACAATCTCTTTATTCTTCCTGTATAGTGTTCAATTGAAATAAAATTTGATAGAAATCGCAGTTGTTGGTTTGACAATTCATGAAATTTCTGACAGTTGTGCGAAAAAATATCGGTATATTCAAATTATTATTTAATGGACAGTGATAGCGACCTGGAAGTATTCTTACACCTCCATTAATAAGGGAGGTGGCAAAAAATATAGAGTTGAATTTGTTGCCGGAGAAGTCTCGGATGGAATATGAAGGAAATTATAAACGATTTATGGATTTTTAATTTTGCTGATACATATCAATCAGCAAAGTAACCACTTTGCTGCCTAGGCAGCAAAGTACCCACTTTGCTGCCAAGGCAGGAAAAGTAATACTTTGCTGATTGATATGAGTCAGCAAAATTAATATTTGCTGCCAATCGGAGGAAAAAATGATTTTCTAGACTTAGTCAAGATGCAGATTGATCACCATAATTATATACAGAAACTGAGCATGCCTTTCAATGTCAAAATTTACAGTCAAGAGCAATTCGAAATCGTAGATAAAATGAGCTTAGATGAATTTAAGCCCATAATTTATTTCGATGCAACTGGTAATATAGTTAGGAAACCGTTCAAAACATCCAAGAGAGTATTTCTATATACAGCGATTCTACCTCTTCCTACTGGTAGGATGTTTCCTATATTTGAGATGATTTCAAGCCCCACTACGCGAAAACAATATTCAAAATTTTTAACGACTTCAGAACGTTCTGTCAAGAGCACAATAAGTGGCCGGTTTTCGGCTCTGTAGTTACTGATTTCAGTTTTGCCAATATTCACGCAATCGTTAAATCATGTAATAGATGTACTTTATTAGAATATATTGAAAAAACTTATAGGGTGGCTATAGAAGAAAGCACAATGTCAGATGATTTAATTTCAATTCATTTATGTAGTGCGCATCCAATGAAAAATTTAACTAAAGATATCGATTCATGCTTCACAGACAATAGTGTCAAGTCATTTCATAAAGATATAGTTGCACAAGTGATACATTTTGATAATTTAGATGATATTGATATGTGGTTCAAAAATATGGCAATAATTTTAACAAACCAGTATTTGTGTAAAAATGTTGATGTAAGTTTGAAGGCATTGTTGAGTTTAGTAGAGAAGGATAAAATCAACAGGGACACTCAGTTTGTGGAATGCAATTCACTAGATAACGACATCGAAATAAAATACGAATATGATGATAAAGAAACAGGTTTACATAAAATGAGCACTTTTTATAAACATTTTCTCAAAATATTCATGGGAATAAGCGTACTCAGAGATTCAGTAGAAGGAAACAATATATATTATAGTAAAACTTTTTTTGATATAATCCTGTTGAAATATATGCCCTTCTGTTCACTTTGGACCGGGATCATTTTGAAATACAAAACAAATTTTGTGAAATTGTGAAACACGTGAGTAATACATACGTTGAATATTATTTTGGAAATCTCAAGAAGAATATTTTGTGTGGACAAAGAAATTTGAAATGTTCCAGATTTTTAAGAAAATCTAGAGAAAATGTTTTAGCCTTTTTCAAAGAATGGAAATTTGATATTCCAAAAACACGACTGACAAAGCAGCCTTCCATCAAAATTAAAGATCCTGCTAGTGAACACATAGCCGAGGAAACATGGAAAAAAAGAGGAAATGTTTTACCAACGCATTTTTCTGGAAATTATCTGAAACGCTTTGCTTCTCAAGATTCCAGAATGGAAACTGAGATAGTAAAGAATAATGTTATAGAAGAAACAATCCAAGAAAAATGTATATACTGTGGATATGGATATGGCTGACTGGGTATCTAGTGACAGCTGTAATAGACGGCTGCACTTGAACTGTGGCCCATATTCAACTGACGTATGGTAATTCTATATATATATATTTGCGAATCTTGTAAATCTAATAGGCTCCAGTCGAAAGAAAATGATAATAATAAATGTTTACATTGCAACCTTAGTCAGCTGGATGTAACCGCCGACTGGGTATGCTGTAATGGCTACGATAAATGGTTACATTTGAAATGTGACCCATCTTCCTCTGACAAAACATATAGTGGTTCATACTATTGCGAATCTTGTATGGTTCATAAGCAACTGTTGCTTGAAGATACAATTAACTGTTCGAAATGTTTGCATTGTGGTCTTGGTCAACTTGACGAAACCGCAGAATGGGTATCTTTTGACAAGTGCAATGGTTGGGTGCACAAAGCTTGCGGTAGAAGAACCCCAAAGAGCCAAACTTCAGCACTGATAGTTATCATTGCAAGAATTGCTCTATTAAGGAATTCGAAATGAAATGTCAGGAATTTTTAGTGAAATTAGAGAATGGAAGTAACTCGCATGATGAGGACGAAATTGAGGCAAATACCAGAGGTCAAAGGAAATGTGCACGATGGTTTGCAGAGCGTAAGATCAGACTAACAGCATCCAATTTTGGCAGGATTTGTAAATGTAAATCTGACAGCGGAAGAATAAAAATTGTGAAGGAATTGATCACTCTAGGAAATCGAAGAAATGAGGCGATGAAACACGGAATCAAATACGAGAAAACTGCATTAGACGAATATTTGAGTCAAAACGGTTATCAGCACATTGAAAGTGGATTAGTAGTTCATAGAACTTTTCCATTTCTGGCAGGGTCTCCAGACGGCTTACTCGGTGTAGATGGAACAATAGAAATCAAATGTCCATTCAAAATAAAAAATAAACATCCAGACAACGCTTTTACAGAACTCGATTACATGTATAATGACGGAACATTGAAATTAACTAGCAATCATTACTATCAGATTCAAGGTATACTTGAAATTTTAAATAGGCCATGGTGTGATTTCGTAATATATACCTTCAAAGGACTAAAAGTTCAACGAATTTTAAGAAATCAAAAATTCTTTTATAATACAATGTTGCCAAAATTAAAGGAATTTTACTATTTTTTTTATATTCCCGCTCTGATAGACTTCGATATTGACTTAATTGGCAAAGAGTTGCGTAGATGGAGACCTTTGGGAGATTTTACTTTTCTTTCAAATGGCTTGGTCGCTGATATCAAATAATTATAAAACGGTAGGAGGTAGGGACTATACAGTTGCAATATTCAAAGATATCAAATGCTTCGTCAAAGAATTGCAAATTTCAGATTATGTTTCTCTCAATAGTACCAACTGGCTGACGAATTTTGTAGTAGATATCACTTTAAATTTATTAAATGTCAATAATACATATCAAATCATTTCTGAAGGAATTTCATCATTAATTTTCACTTTAGATAGTTTTGAAGAACCATTCATATTACAAATTGAAATAGTAAAGAAGCAACTCGCGATGCCCGTGATGTTGAATAATCATTATTGCTTAGTAATAGTTGATTTTGAAAACAATACTTTCTCTTTCATAGATCCATTCAATATATATGCAAAATTATTTACATAAATTCCAAAATTTTATGAAGTTTCATAATGAATTCTATCAGAAAAAAACTTTCACGAACGTAAATGATTTTTCAATCAAGGTATTCGACCACTATCAACAGAAAGATAACTGTGGAATAATTTGTATACATTTTTTTGACAACATTGTAAATGATAAGAATTTAAAGGACATATGTGATCTGCAGCAATACAGAAATCAAGTGAAATATTTATTGTTGAAAAGTTCAGATGACATACATGACAAATGCATATTATGTTCCAGGGCTATATCAACTAGCGAATGTGATTCGGTTCAGTGTGGATACTGCAATAGGCATATCCATGAAAAATGCATAGTTAGTGGTGATCAATCTTTTTTAATTGATGACTTTTGTTTATTATGTCGGCAATACTGAAACTATAAATGTTTATTATATGTTAGAGTAGGAATGTGAGGGGAAAAGTGGGATGACTTTTTTTATCGCTTGGTGCGCACGAAAGGAAATCCCTATAATGTTCAAACAACATCGTGCGGTTAGGTGCAAAAGCGTGGGATCAAGTCCAGTTTTGTCCAGATGCGGCTGCGCCGGTAATATATGCGTATGCGAGGTTAGGCCAAGTATTAAATTGCGGAAGCGGATTTATTACGATATGTGAGGTTAGGGTAAGGCTGTGAGGGGAGGTAGGAGGCCTTTATATGGGTTAATAGGGCTACCGGCGAACCTCCCATTAAAAAAGGTAACGCGCTATTGCAATACCTCAGGGGTAGTGTGGAAACTTGCAGCTGAATGTGACAGAATTAGATCAATTTTTTAGATACTATTCATGGATATATTATGATTGATATAATGTCATAAACAATTGTTATTTCGATATTTCATCCTGACAGTCGAATGCTAAAAACTCGTGTACTATTTCTGTATATACAGAATAATAAATATTAATAAATTCAATAAGATTGACTTTCTCAAAATTCTTTATTTTGTTGACTGCCACTATCTTCTTATTGTTTTTGTTCCTAAGGAACCTGTACATGCTAGATATATATTACATCCTCCCCCTTAAGTCTATATCCAATAATTTTCAATATATTACATAATATACAGTACATTACATCCTACCCCTCAATCGTATCTTTGATAATCTTTAAATTTGATTGGGGCGTTCACCTGTCGACCAAATCTGGTGCAGTAAGTTGGATTCATTCGACTCGAATTTTCCATGTGAACCACATCTTCATCAGACAATATATCATTGTTTTCTCTATCAAGAACATTTTCAACTTCAACAGGTTCAGAATTCCTCGACTGGTTTACAATGTCCATGTCAAGGGCCTGAAGAGAATCACCAAGTTTTTTCAGATGATACCTATTTCTCCTGAATACTTTTCCGTTATTAGTTTTTACTATGAAAGATCTTGGCGACTCATATTTTTTTATAACCTGACCATGTTCCCAGATATTTTTATGTCTCACTAATACACTATCACCTACATTCAATATTGGAAGTTCTCTTTTTGCATGCAAGTTATAAAAGCTTGCACTAACATTTTGTTTCCTAGCTAACTTATCTGCAACACCACCCTGAATTTGAGGTTTCAAAAGGTTTGTGCAAACAGGTAATTTCGTCTTGCAAACTCTACTCATCAATAATTGACTGGGAGAAGCATTCATATATTTGAGAGGAGTGTTTCTATACTGCATCAGAGCAATATATATATCACCATTATCTTCTTTTGATTTAATTAATATTTTTTTTGCAATATTTACCGCTTTCTCTGCCAGTCCGTTGGACTGTGGATAATTTGGACTACGTGTAGATATTTCAAATCCCCAACTATTTGCGAATGAACGCAATAAATTTCCACCAAAAGGAATATTATCACAAACTAGCTCATCCGGAATTCCAAATCTTGAAAATATCATCTTCAGTTGCTTTATAACTTCATTGGAAGATTTATCTCTCAAATATAATAGCTCAATCCAATTAGAGTATGAATCGAAAATCACCAAGTAACTCTGACTGCCATATGTAAATATGTCAGTTGATATTCTTTGCCATGGTCTCTCTGGAATAGGAAATGACTGAAGCGGTTCCTTGTGATTATTATTGGAATATTTCTGGCACGTATTACAGTGTTTTATGAAGTATTCTATATCCCTATTCAAATACGGCCAATACAATGCAGTTCTTGCTCGATTTTTACATTTTTCTATTCCAAGATGACCTTCATGCAATAAATGAAGCATTTCTTGCTGGAGACTCTTAGGAACAATAACTTTGTCTCCCAAGAATAACAGACCATCTTCAACTTGAATTTCATTTTTCAATTTGAGAAAATGTCTCACGCCTTCCGCTACTTTTTTTTTATTTGACGGCCAACCCTCAGTGCAAAACTCAGATATCTGCGATAAGACTGGATCTTCTCTTGTTTTGTTCTTGAAATCTTGTTTTTTTAATTCAGACATAGGTAACGACTTTGATAATGAATGAATTGCATAATCTAACTCAGTATTTTCAGCATTATCTAATGCGGCTCTCGATAACGTATCTGCAATGTATAACAACTTACCTGGCATATATGTAACATTGAGATTATAAGCTAATGTCTTAATCAACAACCTTTGAAGTCGAGATGACACTTTATTCAAATCTTTTTTGAAAATCGCTTCCAGGGGCTTATGATCCGATTTTACTGCGATTGATGTATGTCCATAAATGTAAAAATGAAATTTCTCACATGCAAACACAATAGCTAAAAGCTCCTTTTCAATTTGTGCATATCGCTTTTCAGTTGCCGTTAGGCTCCTCGAAGCGCATGCCACTAAATGACCATCTTGTAATAAGCATGCTCCTAATCCATTTTGAGATGCATCACACTGTATTTCAGTATTTTTCTTCAAATCAAAATACTGTAGTATCGGTGCTTGAACTAGGGCATGTTTCAAATTTTTTAGTGACAAATCATGCTGATCTGTCCAATGCCAAGGAACATTTTCTTTCGTTAACTCTCTCAGCGGAGTTGTTATCTCTGACATATGCGGCAGAAATTTAGCTAAAAATTTGGCCATTCCTAGTATTCTTAATAATTCAGTTTTATTTTCAGGAGTTTTCATATCAACAATAGCTTTGACATAGTTATTGTCCGGGACAATGCCATTTTCACCAAAAATTTGACCCATGAATTTAACAGTTTTTTGTTTGAATTGAATTTTTGTTTCATTAAATTTAATATTATAAAGAACCGCTCTATCTAAAACCGTTTTCAAATTTTCATCATGTTCTTTTTCATCTTTGCCTCCAATGATAATGTCATCAAAATAGATCCCAGTACCTGGACAATCTGCAAAGAATTCAAAGTTTTTCCTTTGAAATATTTCTGGAGCTGAACAAATGCCAAATGGCAATCTCAAAAATTTAAATCTTCCAAAGGGTGTACTAAATGCGCACAAATCCGCACTCTCTTCATCCAAGGGAACCTGAAAATATCCATCTTTCATATCTATCACTGAAAATACTTTACAGCCATTCAGTTTGAAAGTGATATCTTCAAGGGTAGGAATCAGAAAATATTCCCGTTTGATTACTTTATTTAGGAATTGAGGGTTGAGACATAAACGGAGATCTCCATTTTTTTTTTCGACAATCACTAATTGACTAAGCCACTCTGTCGGTTTTTCAAGTTTGGAAATTATATTTTTTTCCTCTAACTCTTTCAATTTTGCTCTTAATCTCTCATGCAACATTAATGGAACCCGTTTTATTGGCTGAATTACAGGGATTGCATCTTTTTCAACTTCAATGTGATATTTGAACGGAAACTCTCCCAATCCATTGAAAACACTCTTGTACATCGATAATAAATCATCTTTATTCCATGAACCTACGGAAACATCATCAATACGTTTTATCAAGTTTAGCTTCAAACAATCACCTAGCCCTAATAACGGCATTTGATTATCCACATCAAGGATTATGAACTTTATAATAGAACATTTATGTTTAACCTCGCACAACAGTTCTACTTCCCCTATAGGACTTAGCTTGAAATTCCCATAGGAAAACAATGATATATTGGACCTTTTCACGTCCGACTGATTTATATTTAATTCTTTGGCAATTTTTGATGGCAAGATACTAACTTCCGCCCCAGAATCAATTTTAAATATTACCATTTTGTTTTTTATCAACAGTGTCTGCTTCCACAACTTCTCTCCACCCTGTGCAACGGAACTGATGTAGAATTCGGCATCTGGGCTGACAACAATCCCAGCTGAAGATTCCTCTGCTACTGCCACTTCATTTATATCTTTCTTCATTGATGGCCCTTTCAGTTTCTTACAAACAGCCGAGAAGTGATTTCTTTTATTGCAGTTGGTGCAAATTTTTCCAAATGCAGGACATTTACCATAAAAATGACTTCCTCCACAGAAAATGCATCTATCGAAAAACTTAGTTTTCGATGTACTTGCTTGGCTAACTGCATTGATGTCTGGATTTCCCTGCATTGCTTTAACTTGAGTCTTGCTGGTTTCTGCTAGCCTGCAAGTGTTGACTGCATCAATCAGCGTCAGTTCAGGATCTCTCAAAAGTCTTTCTTGAACACATTTGTCTAATATTCCCAATATCACCCGATCTCTCAATAACTCTTCTTCAAAGTTTCCATAATTACACGTTTTCACTGCTTTCTTTAATTCTGTCACAAAACTGTCAAATGACTGACCTGTCTGCTGAGTTATAGATCCAAACAAGAACCTTTGGAACACTACATTTCTTTTTGGAGCACAATAGTTTTCAAATTGCCATAACACCTTGTCAAATTGTTTACTTTCCTCTTCAGTAAAGGTGAACGTATTATATAAGGCAATACCATCATCACCTATTAGATTCAATAGGACTGCAATCTTGAATTCGTCGTTCTGTTTATCCACCCCCGTTACTTGCATGAAAATTCGTAGCTTTTGGTTGAAATTCCTCCAATTGTCAGCTACATTGTCATCCAGAATTAATTCGCCTGGAGGCTTGAAGACATTGCTTATCGAATCCATGTCAGCGAATACTTCAATACAAAATCACACCTGACACCATGTACTATTTCTGTATATACAGAATAATAAATATTAATAAATTCAATAAGATTGACTTTCTCAAAATTCTTTATTTTGTTGACTGCCACTATCTTCTTATTGTTTCCTGTTCCTAAGGAACCTGTACATGCTAGATATATATTACAACTCGGAATGATTTTTTGAAATAATATCAGTTTTAGGGGTGAACGGGCATCTCATCCCCATTCCCAAGGAACTATTCATGGATTTTATGAGTGATAGTTCGCAATTGTATAGGAGACAAACTCAACTTTGTAGATGATGAAGGCAATATACAATTTCATGGTCCTACTATAAGAGACTAGCTGAATTGCAATCAGAAGAAGGGTTACGAGCTGGCACTAAATTGGGAAACAGGCATATCAAATGGATGAGAGAGAAAATGAAAGTGAAACTAGCTGCACAATTGTTCAGTAGGAGTGTATCTGATGCTTTCATTTTCTTGAAAGAAGATATGCAAATGGAAGAATTTAAGGATGTTGGTGCTACAGCCAAATTCACCAGAATATTCAATGATCTATTCGACATATTCAATTCAAGGTGTAGATTGTAGATTGTAGATGGGTCGTATAGGCTGGGAGACCTCTCGATCACTGCGACCTAGAGGATCGATTGTGATTACCCCTATCTAGTTTTGGTCCTCTTACCCTAGACTTCTGATGGAGCCTACGATTTTCCTGACGGTTGACTTTTCCACTTCAGCAGGGGTGAGATAGACCTGTTCTAGGTGGTTCAGCCTTTGGCGGACTAATACTTCACATGAGCAAAGTATGTGTTCCGCGGTTTCGGTCGCATTGTAACAAAAGCGGCAAGTGTCAGTCTCCGCCAGACCCATCTTGTTGAGGTGGTACCTCAGAGGGCCGTGTCCTGTGAGAAAGTCTGTGATAAGCTTTAGATCTGGTTTGCTGAGTAGCTCTTTGGCTCGGTTCTGCGAATGGTTGATGAACCTTTTCGCTTGTCGTTGACCTGGAGTTGCTCTCCAGTAGGAGGAATTTTCAATTTCTTCCCATTTCCCGAGTTCTTCCTTTAGGTGACATTTGCTTATCCCACAAAAAGGCTCAGGACCAAAAAGTGCAGATGCTGCACCTTTTTTGCAAGGCGATCAGCTGCCTTATTTCCTTTGATTCCTTCATGCCCTGGACCCAACATAAGTGTGACTTTGTTTCCCTTTCCCAGTTGCATGAGTGTTTCAAAGCAGTCCCATGTAATCTTTGATGTGAAAACGAATGATTTTAGGGCTTTTAGTGCGGCTTGGCTGTCTGAGCAGATATATATGTTGGCACCCCTCAGGCCTTTGCTCAGACACCTTTGGGCGCAAAGGTTGATGGCATGTATTTCAGCTTCTTCCATTTTCGAACCATCGAAACAAGGGACCCTCTGGTAGGTGTAGGTATTCGAAAGTTAAATTTAGACAAGCAAATTCTAAGGTCAACGCAGAACAAATATTCGAATTTTTGTCTTTTTGCGAAAAATACATTTCTCAGTTGAAACTCAAAGGAGAACCGGTTCTGAAAAGTGCTAGAAAAACAGGTTTTCTGGGGTTTATTGTCTGTATAAGAAGTCTTGGGTGCTATTATAAACAATACATTATTGAAACGCCATTACTGAAGTATATCCTTTGTTATGAATTTTCTCAAGACCATCTGGAAATATTTTTTAGTATTGTAAGAAGAATAACAATCAAACAGCAAGACAATTTCAATATATTTATAAAAGAATACTGATTCACTCCGAACTAAAAAGTAGTGAACATGCAAATTCAGTAACTATTGATGATACATCAATTCTGCACTGTTCTTCAAGTGTTTCTAAATCTGATTCAGGTGGAGATCTTTTAGAATCGGCGGAATATTTAGAAATGAATAATCACATTCTGGAGATGGATTTCTTGGGTTCTGCATTGGACATCCTATTGTTCTGACATAGTTGCATATATAGCGGGTTTTGTTGTAAGAAGTTTGAAAAAATGTATCTCATGTCAATTCTGTTTGGATATGTTGGAAGATGGACAGATTCATTCAAAGCTTCAAAAGAGAAAAAATATGGAGCATTATTATTCGTCATAAATATATGCAGAACCGCTGAGAAAACACTAAGAATAATGATGACCCAAATAAATATTTTTGACAAAAAATATAAGAATATTTCTGTACTGCTTGTACACAAAACTATGAGGCATTTGCCACTAAGTATTTTTGATTCATTTAAACAACATATTCTTGATACTAATCCATTACAACATAATAAATTGAAAGATACGACGGAAGTTAGAGTAAGGTCAATGCTGACAAAAACAATTCTGTTCAAGAATCAATAAATCTTTTTTTCTTTTATGTTCTTTCATTTCATTCCTGTTTTGAAGGAGAAACACTTTGCTATATATTATTGAAACGTTCTTGCTTGGGTATAAGGGTATAGGTATACATTCTGAAGTTTTTTTTTGTCAATTAATGGTGATCAATCAAAATAACCACCATTCCATATATCAATTCACTCTTCTGAAATGTGTTCTGAAGATAACAGAAACATTATTTGGGATACACTACACTGTTTTACCACTAACCAAACCGATTTTCAATACTCCTTGGCACTTGTTTCTCTAACTTATGTTAGCATCTTCAGGATAAAATTAAAACTATTTCTCATGAAGATGCTTACATAGTTAGCGAAACACGTGTCGAGGCGTATTAAAAATAGGTTTGGTTATATAGTGGTATAACAGTGTAAGTGTATTATCTTACCAAAGGTTCCGGTTCCAGTCTTCGATATATTATTTGGAATACTTAGCTGTGGAAGATTTAATCGTTCGTATTCCATTTGTCATATAAAATACCTAAATTGTGAGTAAATTGCATTTTTCTACGCCTAGAACACAAAATTGCTCTTGTTTTAATCAATCAATGAGGTACTTTATTGTATGTCTTCAATTTTATTCCATTATCTGATAACACAATGATTCCATTTTGTTTTTATTTGACAATATATTGTCATCTCCCGTGAAATGTCGAATTTCAAGAAAATGAAGCTCTGTCAAATGTTCTATTACTCGAGAGAAAATCAGATGGCTACAAGCCGAAGAAATAAAACATTTCGCTATTATCTGTTACAGCCGTAGAAAAAGTATAGTGTATAACGCTGATTTCCCACTCCTATGATTTGCAGCATTCGCCTACGGGTCATGCAGCAAACTTCATTATCGTGTGAAATGACTATCATCCTGTGCTCGATAAGCAATGTACCTACTATTTACTGAATTGAGTGACCCTTTCTTATTGTATGTTTATAAGTTTGACAACAACGAACGTGTCACAATAAAAATGTAACATTTCGTGTCCCAATTCCTGATGTTTAAGTATGACAAAAATACGTATGTATCGTATCTATCAGAATGTTTGTATGGCAATTTGATGAATACAGATTACAGTAAAATCAATTCGATACTCATTGCCAGAAAAAGCATATTTTTAAATTTTCTTCTACAGTCAAGAATTTATTATATCAACTATCAAGCTTTTTTCGCCCTACGGCACTGGTGCTGGGAGAATCTGCTGTTGCTATCCTTGTTTAGCATGAAATGAACAATTTAGATGTTGGTTCCAAACAAACTGTATTGCCAGGGCTATGGATTACTCATCTAGTCTGTTGAATGATCGAAGGTATGAGCTATCAGATTGGAATTGTATCACACATATAGTTATTTATATAACTATTAGTTAGTTGAAGCTTATCTGAACTCATTTTTATTCATGTGAAAAATGTTAGAACTTGGGTTTGATGAATAATGGAATGGATGGACAAGACACTTTCTTATCTGATTTAATATTATTTTCCATGTAAGGTAATACAGTATGTAAGTACTTGCTATCTTTGCAAGAAGATATTTCGAGCCAAAATATCTCTTCTGATTAAGCCAGCCTCATTATCACCTATTTCATCCAGTCTGAAAAATAAAATGTTGAGTAAACACACCTTAAAATGTTTTTTTATAGTTACTGTAATTGTAGAACATCTGGTATTTCATTTATATTGTCTAAATCGCCATTTTCTATTAATTCTTCATCAACATCTCCACCAGATATGCATAAATTATGGAGGACACAACAAGCAAGTATTGTAGCTGGGACCAGATCTGTCCCATTCATGTCCAGATATTTTAATCGTCTGAACCTTCCTTTCAATAAAGCGAAGCTTCGTTCAATACATTGCCTGACTTTGCTTAATTTTGTGTTGAAGTTAGTTTGCATCTGCAGCAAATCTCCTCTATTGATGTAGGGACGAACACACCAACCATCTATCATTCCAAGGCAAGAATCCAGGCCAGTTCCTGAAAATCTCTCCTTCACCTCTTCTGCGTAGATACCTGTTGGCCATTTTATTATGGTAGGTGCCATAATGTTCAAAACAGAGATTACCCTTATGAAACATTCAAATAGGGTAGACTTTGCCATATCGAATCTCTCACCAATAGACTACTACATATCAGGTATGGTACATCAACTTGTATATTATAAAGTATTTGAATCAGTTGTGGTCAGCTGATTTTATTCTCTGAAATTCATTACCTGAATGAGTCAGGTGTTGCTAAGAGCCAAATGACGCTTAGCAATTGGCGCGTGTTCAGGAAAAGTGGCAAAACCTGGCAACCCTTTCGAGCTCAGTGGTACATTGAACATACCACAAATATAAAATTCATAATCGGTCCTGCTTTGTGGTTTTCCATGCGTACCACTAACCTGATAGTTACTTGTGAATACTCCCCTCTTCTTTGGCGCAAAAACAACGCGGTCAGTTTGCGATGAATGTTTACAGTGAATCAGTTCATTTTGTTGTGCTATTGTTTGTTGCTCATCAATATTCGTTGCTGATTTCAGTATAATAAAACTTAAAAAATGGCAAGTAAGTACATGAAAAACATTGCTCCATAGTATTAGTATAGGAATATACATAGATTCAAATTTTTCACTCATGAGTATTGCCGTTGATCGTCATTTATTTGTGGTATTCCAAATATACCACAACGCGTGAACAAAGAACAAGAAACAAAGTATTCTTGGATGTACAATATTTTTATTCGTTGCAGAAAGAAACGTATGGTCTTTTGTGGATTTAGAAAACTTGGGTGATGGTGAAGTAGATGCACTATTGGCAGAAATTCCTTCAGATGGAGAATCTGACGATGAATTTCGTAACGAAGATGAGGAGGAAGATGTTGTTGCTCCCATGATTTTAGATGACTATGATATGGAGGAAAGCACTGCTGCTGCATTGGATATCGAGGATTCTCTGGATGGATTCAGTGTTGCCTCGATCCAAAATTTATCAGATCCTGGGGATGATGAAGATGACATTCCATTATCTCATTTAGTGCCAATAGATAAATTCATTTGGAAAAAATCATCTACGTTTACTAATACAGGTAATGGAGCAATATTTTCAGAAAGTGTTGGGCCCACAAACATTCCTGATGATATTGAATCACCTATTGATATTTTTGGGTGTCTCTTAGATGCAGAAATTATTGAAAATTTCGTTTTTCAAACCAACCTTTATGCAACTCAATGTGGAAAAACATTCGTTCCTGTGAATATCAAGGAAATGAAAATATTTCTAGCAATCAATATTTTGATGGGTATAAAAAAGTTACCAAGCTATCGAGATTTCTGGTCGACACAAAGTGAGTTGAGGGATTCCTATATTCCAACTCTGATGAGTCGCACAAGATTTGATTGGATGTCAGGAAATTTCCATTTGAACGATTACGCCCTTCAGCCAAATCGTGGTGACCCTAATTATGACAAACTTTATAAGCTGCGCCCATTTCTTGATTCGGTATCGCATAATTTCAGTTTTTATTATAAAATGCACGATACATTATCAATAGATGAATCTATGATTTGTTTCAAAGGTCGATCGTCAATTCGACGATACATGCCTAACAAACCAATAAAATGGGGCTATAAAGTTTGGACTAGAGCAGATACCACTGGGTACATCGACGAATTCCAAATATATACAGGGAAAGCCAATGATACTGTGGAAACACAATTAGGACCTCGGGTTATAAAGGATTTGACAAGGTCGTTAGTTGGGAAGCATTATTCCGTATATTTTGATAACTATTTCACTTCATTACCGCTACTCAGACAGTTACGTGCAGAAAATATCCACGCAACAGGTACTATTCGAAAGAATAGAAAAGGAATACCAGGAGATTTCAAAGCTGATAGAGAGCTGAAGCGTGGTAATTTCGATTGGCGAATGACTGATGATAGGATTTCTTGTGTAAAATGGATGGACAAAAGAATAGTACTGTTAGCTTCCAACTGCGAAAATCCATCTGAAACTGACAATGTGGTGAGGAGAAAGAAGAATGGTGAAATGGAAACAGTTCCTTGTCCCAAAGTCTTGAAGAACTACAACAAAAACATGGGCTTCGTAGACAAAGCAGACATGCTAAAGAAAACTTATGAAATCGATCGAAAGAGTAAAAAATGGTGGCCACGTATATTCTGGCACTTCATCGATGTCAGCGTAGTCAATGCTTTTATAATCTATCAAGAACGTAGTGAAAACAGTAGGAGCATGAATTTGAAGGCTTTTCGTCTAGCTATAGCATCAGGATTGGTAGGAGCTGGAAATGAGGAACCAAAAAAAGGTAGATCAAGTACGGAATGGAAGATCAATAATTACAAGCCAAATGTACCGCTTGAGAGGAGGTGGGATCAGGCGTTGCATATGCCAGTTTACGGAAGTTATAGAAGATGTGCACTATGTAGTACCCGAGACCACCAAAGAAGGTCCAAATGGGCCTGTGATACATGTGGCGTAACATTATGTTTGTCTGATAAGAAGAACTGTTTTCGAAACTTTCATAAGAAATAATTGATCTAGTTTGTTGTGTTGCTTTGTGGTATGAGTAGCATACCACCTTTTTTTGTTTTTTCATTGATGAAATAAAAATTTCAAAAAAATACACGTTGCATATTTAGCCATTTTGAATCAGATAACTCGAAATAATCCATGAATATCGTTTATTTCTGAATGCTGCCCGCAAAGGGATAAGTCAGTAGTTTGTCATGTTTCTAGTGAAAAGTGATACATGTGCACATATGCTTCAGTTTTTTTTCAACTCAAAAGGAAAAAGTATATCTACAAATTCATATTGTATTTTGTTATTTATGGATAGTGAAATATTTATACATATCACAATATACACACTAGTTCTAATTATGTGAACAATGCTATGTGTAAAGTTATCTCATCTGATGGCGCCAAATGTTATGTGCAAAGTAGCATAAGTTGACATATTTCTATTTTTACTACTGCGGTAGATGAGACATACTGGAACAAGTCAAATAATGCCGTTTTTCGCAGGAATTACGTTTGATGTTGCCGACGATATTAGTAGACCTATTCCAGTTGTTTACAACAGCCAACATTGTTTTGACGCGTTTCAGCCGTGTATGCATGCCGGTGTTTTGTTTCAAATTTTCTTCATGTTCAAATACATAATAATTTTAATTCTTGAAAATTCATGAAGTTATAATGTATTCCTCACGATCAAAATTGAAAGCAGACCTTTTATTGAATGCATTAATAATGATACAAAGTTTGTAGATATTTTGAAGTCAGTAGCGGCTCGTCCTAGCAAGCATTATCAGTATTCAAGTATACATTCTGTATTCAATTTCTATCCAAGTTCATAAAACTCTGTTTAGTTATGATTTTATATTATTCTTTTAGATTTCGAATCGGTGTCAGAAACAACAAGTATGCTTTCGGGCCATGATTCTACAGGCAATGCAGAAGCTGCAACATTAGGTATGTAACTATATGTAATTACTTTTTTAATAATCAATGATATTCATTTATGCAACAAGTATAAAATGTAAGTGTTTATTGCACGTGATGTCAAATTGTTCACAAAATGTGAGTGCAACAAACACTTTTTGCAAGAGTTGCATACATAATTTTTTTCTACGTTCATGCAAAAAACATATTTTGGTGGCACGAAATGAATAGCGTAATTTAATAGCAAAATCTTGATTATGTGAAAAGTTTTTGTTTTTCAACAAATCCTCTTATCCACTGTGTGATGAATTTGAAAGATGTCGAACAGCACTTTATCAAGACTCCTTCATCCATAGAACGGCTAGGCTCTGGAATTCATTGCCTGTGGAAGTGTTCCCAACAACATATAATCTCCAAAAGTTCAAAAAAAATTCCAATACCTACCTCCTGTCCCTATCCTCCCTAGGAACGCACGATGTTCTTTGAACATTATAGGGATTCCCTCTCGTGCGCTCCAAGCGATAAAAAAAAAAAAATTATACCAATTTTAAACTACTGTGTATTCGGGAAATTCTTAACATTCAAATTCACTCTGGTATTGTTGCAAGAAAAACCAAATAATGAATTATTGTTTTGTAATTTTACAGATGACAATTTGATTGTCTCAACTTTTCCTTACAACACGAGCTTTGATTTGAAGAATGCACGACGCGTGAAATTATTATCCAAGATGTTCGGCTGCAAGAGCCAATAATCATCAATAAAAACATTATGGAAGGTAGTTTCCTATTGAATGAAAATTTTCAAACTATCACAACTGGATATAACGCAGCAGAAGGAACTAATAATAATTATTATTACTTCTCAACTCAAGTGGAGAACCCACAAGAAAATATTGGAGACAAAAATGACGTCGGCACAGACACGCAAGTAGAAAATGCAGTAACAACAACTATGCCTACTTCAGAAGAAGAGACTGACTACAGCATAATAAAAGAAAACATTACACAAGACGATAGTGCACACAATAGCGATGACCCGATAACGAAATTCGAAGAAGCTACAATTGTAGCCTATTCAGCATTACACAACACATACACTACACAAGATGATGAAAGAGAACACAGCCATGAAGACGCCGTTCCCGACTATGTTGTAGAACTTGGAAGCGAAACGGGAAGCGAAATAGGAGAAGATGGTCCAACAAACAAGAAACAAAAGAAAAACCCGCTAAACCAAAAACGTGTTAATAATGAACCAGGAGAACACGGTCACATAAGGATAACCGGGCGGAGAAAATCTAAAAAAAATGGAACTAGGAAAATGCGAAACGAAAGACAAGAAGAAAGGAATCTAGGACTTGAATATACTACAAAAAAAGAAAAAGTTATCAAATGAAGAAAGTGTTTAGAGTTATCAGACTGTAGACTGAAATGTAAAACAAAATTAAAAAAAGAAAAAAGACAGAAGTTATTCAGAGAATATTGGGCTATGGGGAATTTCAATAAGCGTGTTGCTTATATTGCTGGATTAATAGAATCAAAGCCAAAAAAAACTATCAAATGTTTCTCCCGATAAGCATAAAAATCGGCAAATAGCCAATACGTTTGATTTGCGTATAGAGTGATTTGTTCACGGTTTGTAAGACTTGTTTCAAAAAGACATTTGGCGAGGCAGACAGATTTTTAAACGATGTAATACAAAACAAAGCTGCATCAGCAGCTGATATTGTACATTATGATCTTCGAGGCAAATCAGTACCTGTGAATAAGTTGCCAGAAAACAGCAGAGTACTTGTTCGAAACCATATTTTGTCACTGCCAGCCTATGACAGTCATTACTGCCGCAAAAAAAACAGCCAAAAAATACCTATCACATCACTACACTCTTACCTAAATATATGATGAATACAAGAAATGGCTACCTGAAGGAGATGTACCTGTATCGCGTATTGTGTATCAAAGTATATTCCATGAGGTTGGCCTGAAAATAAAACCCTTGAATAAAGACACTTGTGGAAAGTGCGACAAGCTCAATATGCTTTCGAAAAATACTTCAAATTCCAGTAGAAAAGAAAGTATCAAACAGGACCTTGAAGATAAATCTTCCTCACTGACATCCGAATCTTTCCATGTACTGACTTTTGACCTACAGCAATGTTTACCGACTCCGGCTATTGAAACATCTATAGCATTTCACAAACGACAACTGTGGACCTATAACCTGACACTTCACAGATGTCATGACAAGCAAGCTTTTTGCTTTATGTGGCATGAAGCCGTCGCTGCAAGGGGTGCAAATCAAATAGCATCTTGTCTCTACAAGTATTTACAAGAAATACCAAAGAATGTGAGAGAAATCACATTCTACTCAGATACATGCGCTGGACAAAACAAGAACTCGTTTCTTTGTGTTATGTTCATGCTCGCTTTAAAAAAGAATACAATCATACGTACAATCAATCATAAATTTTTGGTTCCAGGTCACACTCATATGGAGTGTGATGGGGATCACTCAATAATAGAAAAAAAAAAGAAAAATCATCTACTCCCGATTGATCATCCATGGACTGGGTAAATCTTGTAAGATTATGTGGTTCAAAGCACCCCTTTCAAGTAACTGAAATGAAAAGTGCAGGCTTTTTTGAATTTTCGGCTTCATTCAAAGGTCCACTAATACAAAAAAAGGTGCAACGAAATTGGGGAGAAAGTGCAATGGAAAGAAATTAAATGGTTGAGGTATTACCAGCAACCGGGAATTGTGGAGTATAAAACTAGTCTGAATGAAAAGGAACCCTTTGAGAAGATGAATTTTTTGCGCAAAGGCACAACATGGCCAAAAGGTTTCAAACTTCCACTATCTTATAAGGGCCATAATCCCATATTAGTTGAGAAAAAGAAAAATTTAAGAGCTTCTTCCATACGTGGACGAAAGTTTCCATGACTTTTATCGAAAGTTGATAACCAAAGAAGATGAAGGAGAATCTACAGAATCATTAAAAATATCTTAATTTCCTTTTTTTTACCTTCGAAAGTTCCTTATATGTGTTCATTTTTTGAAGCTAACAGGTAATAATAATATTTTTGTTTCAACATTCGCTTTTTTCTAATGTAACATTCACCAATTTTTTTGCAGCTACACAGATATTCAGTTTCTTCTCCAAATCTAATTTGTAAACACTCAAACCAAAATTCGGTCTTCTAAAATTTAAAATTTACTATTTTTCTAATTGAAAACATGCTATAAGTAGATTTTCTATACATGAAATTGGTGAAAAGTGATATAAGTATGGCTTTTTTTAAAAAAACCTCACAATTTCCTTTTTCTATCATGAACATTCTGTAGTATCAGTAGCAATATGCTAGTAAAATTGAACAGCAAAGAATTGGCAACAACACGTTCAGCTTGGGAATACCCTAAAACGGCCAGAATTTTTCATCGCCATTTCCTCAAATCATAGAATTTAGACATATCCCAATTCCCGAACACGGGCCAATTGTTGCTTTGGTTCAATAGTAGGCCTGCCCTCTGGATGATTATTCATCAATGATGGGCCAATGGATGCTAAAAAACTTTCAAATGCATTCAATGTTAAGCGGAAATGCATTCTGAATTGTTCTGCAGTGAGGTTTGAAATAGTGGTGAAGGTGTAGTTCTCTATCCTAACTGGTTTCTGTCCTCTGCGTCCCTGTACATGCAAGACAACTGCTACCAATTCTTCATCTGAGAAAGATTCTTCTTCACTTTCCTAAAATTATAATAATTAATGATAATCTTGATTAAAAAATAAAATATTGATTACGTTTACATACATTTATGAGTTCTTAATATTGCATAATGGTATATTCATATACAATAACGCATTCGCATTATTCATGATCATTGAATATTTTATTCGATTTTATCTCAAAAAATTATTTCAAAACCTTGAACCTCAATACTCAAAATCTGTCAAAAGGAAATGTTACATTTGACATTTGTCAGCACAAGTTTATGAACGGCTACTCTGAGTAACCATAAACAACATATTCCAAATCAGGTGACCGTACTCCTGCCCCGCTTCCGTTCGTACTTCAAATGTCAAAAATTTACTTCCTCTTCTCGTCATTCTAAATTTTCTGACTCTTGACAAATTGCGGTGTTTTGTTTTAGGTTATGGTTGTCACTGATTCTGTTTTGATTTTGATATTATCATATGAGTTTTTGTTGAAAATCTCATCATGAATAATAAAAGTGAATAATAATTTAAATTAGAAATTTCAGGTGGTGATATTGTAGAGCGATACAAAGAGAAATTCAAAGTCATTGATTCTATTGATCCCTATTCTCTGCCGATAAATGACTTAGAAACCGAGGCTCGGATATTTCCTAGGGTCATTTCAATTGATATATTGACATGTTTAGTGTTAACTCATATTTTTTATACTGCAGAGCAGATGAAAGCTTATAAAAGTTTGAGTGGGTATAAATTTTTTGAGTCAGGTTTTGTACAAATATGTGGAGTGAAGAAAATTAGTGGCATGTTTGTTGTTCTAGGCAAGATAGTCATACAATGAGTGGATAATTGATACCCGTTAAATATTCGATGTTTTTGTAGGTGAAACATTCTCAAAGAATGACATTACCCTCATTAGATGGGTATTGTGTGAAAGTGATGGAGGAAAATGGTTGAAACCTTCACCATCTAATGTTCCTCTTGTCAGCCTTAAAAATCTCAAACTGAGAGAAAACAGTACAACAGTAACTCATGTCCCACCAATAGAAGGGCAAGAGCATTCAGAAATGTTGAAATCCTTAAGAGAAGTTGGTGATGATGTTGCTCTATGCAGAATAGTTGAACCATTTTCTACAGACATTGCAAATAAGAGGGGACCTGTACAGTTGCTACATGCAGTGTATGATATTCATAAAATTGAATATGAATCTTTGGCATATGAAGAATTATGTCATATTGCTGAAGGAATTGATGAATCAATGACTCAAGAACAATGTGATACTCTGAATGAAAGAACCATTGGGCACACTGAGAGAAAACTTGAGTTATCATAATTGGAAATCTGATAACCGTTATTACGATATCTGCAATAAATAGAGGACAGATGTGTTCATTTGCTACCATAGATGAAGTGTATTTCCAGGTGGCTTGTAGTTATGGCAGCATATTCAATTTGCAAACTTGTATAAACACCGCTGCTGAATAACTACCACTTGTTCTAGTTTTTATGATAACACAGAGTGTCGAATAGAAATTATTCCTATATAAATGTTGCAGTAACTTATCCACTCTACAGTGGTTATGTAATGAACTGACCTTTGGGTTTAGGATATCAAGTAGTAGTATAGACGAGTAATAAATAGAATAAAGTATATGTATAAAAATTACCTGTGATTGTTCACTAGTAACACACCTATTGAGCAATTTCTAAGACTAGCGACTAGACTCGAGGACTCCTCGAATAAAAATAAAATCTGAGAGTATTTCTGAATGAGAAATTTGACTCATATTGAATAGAAGAGGGAAGTCATAGAGTAGGGATAATATGGGAGAATGCTAGCCGAAAACCAATCAGAAAAAGGGTAATAAATCAAATAATAATGGGATTTTTCGCTTCAACTTCAAACAGTTCCAAGGATTTTGTTATAATTAAATATAATATATTGGCAGAACATTTTTCATGAGATACACTGACATTTATTGATATAATAAATTGCATTATTTATTGCCAAATTCATGGTCGTAATAATAATAATAATAATAATAATAATAATAATAATAATAATAATAATAATAATAATTTATTTTCCATGTGACAGGTAATTGAATTGGAATAGTCAATAAATATAAATATATACATATATACAAAACAGGAGATCACATTACAGTCAAAATATATAAAAGACAAAACAGAACATTTGACAATAAAATCACTTATTTCACTAATTAGTGGTGAAATATTCTTTTAATGAATAAAAACATTTTGCCACTAAAAATTCCTTTAGTTTCCTCTTAAAACCAGGCAGTGAAGGACATTCTTTGAGTTCTTTTGGTAGGTTGTTGAAAGCTCGTAGGCCATTTTTATCAGGTGAGTTGAATTCAACAACATTTTTGCTGAATGGTACACGATAGTTATCACGATTACGAGTATTTATTTGATGAACATCATAGTTCTTAATGAATGTTAATTTATTCCTAAAGATATAGAGACATAGCTCAAATATATATAAAGAAGGAAGTGTCAATATTTTTCGAGTGATAAATAAATTTCTACAACTGGTGGTGCTAGATACATTAGCAATACACCTAATTATTTTCTTCTGTGCTATAAACACATCATCTGTCATCACAGACCAACCCCAGAAACAAATACCGTATCTCAGACGACTTTCCACTTGTGCATAATACACCATCTGTAGTTGATCATGTGTGAGAACTGTTCGCAAATTTCTCAGTAGGTAGCACTGAGAATGAAGAGTGGAAATCAGGGTTGTGCAATGAATTTCCCAATTTAAGTTTTCATCAATATTCATTCCTAAGAATTTGACATGTGTATCTGTGTTGGATAAGGGCATATCATTAAGGACAAGATTAGGTTTATGGCAAACACGTTGCCTGTTGTGAAACCTCATGTACTGAGTCTTTTCAATATTGAAAAAAAGGGAATTTTCGAATGACCAGGATGCCAACGACTGAATCAGTTCGTTGCATTTTAATTCCAGAGTCTCATCAGATTTATCCACAACAAGGACAGAGATATCGTCTGCATACATAGTAATGTGGATATTTTCACATAGTTCATTAATACTATTTACATACAACAAAAATAAAACTGGCCCTAGAATGGAACCTTGCGGAACACCTATATCAATGTCCACCCTAGAGGAGTTTGTGGTGGTTACTTCCTCTTTTTGTTTGCTCTTGAGGGATACATATTGTTTACGGTTACTCAGAAAGCTAGTGACCCATAGAAGA
The DNA here is from genome assembly GCA_918026855.4 of Phaedon cochleariae. Taxonomy (NCBI): domain Eukaryota; kingdom Metazoa; phylum Arthropoda; class Insecta; order Coleoptera; family Chrysomelidae; genus Phaedon; species Phaedon cochleariae. The sequence goes on from OU896717.1 coordinate 10,311,557, forward strand.
GCATTGTCTTTAATACCATAACTGGACAATCTGTTAATCAAGATGTCATGATTAACACAGTCGAATGCCCTGCTGAGATCACAGAATATCCCAACAGGGCACTCGCCAGAGTCAATCAGAGATGTTATTCGACTATAAAAACAGTGCACGGCTGATATTGTAGATTTTCCATGTCTGAATCCGTGTTGATTTTCTGAAATAATTCCGTATGCGTCAATGTAATTATTCAGGCGGCATAGAAAAGAATATTCAAATATTTTAGAAAAGATAGATGGTATGGTAATCGGCCTATAGTTGGATATTTTATCACGAGTGCCTTTTTTATGGATAGGAACGACTTTGCCGGTCTTTATAATGTTCGGGAATTTTCCCTCACAGAAAGACAGATTTATTAAATATGTTAGAGGTGAAATGATGAGTGATAGAGCATTTTTGACAATAAAAGCCGGTATTTCATCAAATCCATGGGAATTGGAATTTTTTAATTTAGAAGATAATAATTCGAATAATTCCTCATTTGTATACGGATAGAGATGCATTTTCAAATGAGCAAAAGAAGTGTTTTCGGTAGATGGAGTATCTGTTTCAGGTATTTTTTGGATAGTATCATACGGAACCTGTTTAAAAAAATTATTGAATAAATTCGCAATAGTTTCAGTATCAGAAATGATCGGTAGAGAGTGATATATTATTTTGATGATTCACCTTGTTAGATAGTTCTTTTACTATCCCCCAACAAGTTTTGTTCAAGTTATTAGATGCAGATGGCCAGGTCATTAATTATATGCTTAATTACCGCATAAATATACCCTAACAACACCAGTACATCCTAGGGACTTCCCACGGACGTCCCTGATTTTTCACTAGGACATCCCAGGGATGTCCTTTGTCGGGACAACGTACATACTAGGGATGTCCCAGGGACATCCGCTGGCCGCCAAAAGAGGCATCCGAGGGATGTCCTCCTGGTACGTCCCTGGGATGTACCAAGTACGAAGAAAGGATACCCCTAGGACGTCCCAAGGACATCCCAGGGACATCCCACGGACATCCCTTCGACAAGAGAAAAAAAAAAGCAGGTCGAGTTGGGATTGAACCCGGGACCTTTAGCTTATCAAAATTTAAAATTTGAATTCATTTATTCGTTGGCACAGTTTTTACAATACAACACATATTACATCAACATATTTGTGTATAATGGGCTTGACATATATGTGAGTATGACTGAACGTCCCTCCGCAGTCGCAGAGGTGGCTGGTGTTAGCCAAGGAATATGAGAGGATATGTGAGGTGTTCGTCGCAGTGACCTATCTCCTAGGGCTAGGCCCTTTATACAGGTAATCTCGCTGGTGGTACCCATAGGGTGGGGGAGCTGATCGTGCGCGATCAGAGTGGAAAGGGTTGCTGAGTCGTTGGAGGAAAAATAAAATTGAAATAAAATAAAAAATCCCCTTCTTGTTTGTCTTGGGCAGTTGTGCGCATGCGTTTCCACATGGGCACTTCTGACCGAGTTCAGTGTCTTTTACGACACTATGTTATTTTCGTGCTTGGGAGATAGTGCTGTCTAGAGTCTCCTCGGTGGCTCGGACAGGTCCGAGCACCTGGGTTTAGCTTATCAGGCACGCACCTTACTCCATTGGCTATTATGCCTCCTGAAGATTTATGAACAGAACTTAACAATAGAAACCTGAATAAATACAACTTTGTTAGGATTTGGGTATAATTATTATCATTCTTAGGTGTTTGAAAATGAGGGGCAATATGCATGTACGATTTCTGTTTGCGAAAAATGGTCATTTCTTCAGTAGTTCTGAGACTTTATTCTTTATTTTCATTACACTTATTTTCCGGAAAAAAAAACAAACATTTTCGAATAAATTCAACTCACTAGTTGTTAGGGGCAAGGTTTTGATAAGCAGGGTTCATGCAAAAGATAAAGTATATAGTTTTGTACCTTGAATTGATGCAAATATAGGGAAGGTCCTAAGAAGGGCTATTCATGTGACGTCACGGGGATAGCTTACAACTTAATATTGAATGTAAAATTTATACAGGTATATGGGGCATTCCCTTAGGTTTTATGGTGTGACAGACTTATCTGAATGCTCAGTGGAGCTCCTATGGCGTTACTTATGATTGAATCCCTCTTCTCTCTGGTCAAGGCAATCAGGCCTCAACTGGAAGACTGCTCGTTGTCGAAGACACAGCAAAAACTGCAGGTATTCTTGTTAACCAATGTAGAAAACTCTAGACGAGTAGTGTAGATGTATATGATATATACCAGCACGAGTCTATGGTCCAGACATACAATGACCAGGGACTAGGGTGAACAGTAGTACTATAGTACTAATAGTGGGATGAAGCCTATGCCTAAGGCAAGAACTAGGAGTAGGACTAGAATTAAGACTAGGACTAGGACCCTAAAAATAAACAATACTAGTCTGAGTTCACTTCAATTGATTGCATAATGATCATGCTGACTGACAAAGATAATACTAACCTCTTTTGTAGCTGAGGGTTATTTTAACAATTCCGATGTTGTGGATTGTCTGTGTCAGTTATTTCCACAATGGTACTTGTTGGATAGACAAGACAGGAGCTCTGAAGTTATAAAAAGAAACTTACAAGTCTGAAAATATTAACCTCAAAAAAAAACTTACTTTGGCTTTATATCCTGCAGAGCAGAAAATATGATTTCATTCAAAATACAAACATCCAATATTGGTCCGATACGTAATGAATCATAAAATGTTGAAATTCTCCAAATCCATACAGAGATGATCGAATAATTCGATGGAGATATTTCAATCGGCCATACACTCCCACAAGTACCAAGGAAGAATCAAAAGTGAAAAATTGAAATGTCAGTCAGATATCAAAAATATGAAATGTCACTGCTGTCAATTGCATCGATTTATAGTGATTTATACGCGAAACTGATTCCTTAGATCATACAGGAATCTGAGAATAGTTCTGTGACATATTAAACTTAAATGAACGACAGTATTTTCGTGATGACTGATGGCTGGCGCTGAATAATTTATAAGGATGGTGCGAGCAGATTCCAAGTGTAAAATCATCCATGAAACTTTTTATCGTGAGTTCGGATCCTACACTCAGTTAAAGTTTATAACAACCACTAAGGCATTTACTCAGATCTCGAACTAAACTGATATTCATCCGGAATAAATACTCGACAAACAAAATCTGATCAGTGCTTACACCATCCGGATAAACATTTGATGAACAACTATTCGTGTTGCTGCTGAGGAAAAAGTTACGGTTTCACAACTGCTTGCAGACATTCGTGTTCTCAAGACGAACTATCGCTGACGTATTATGGACCCATCTCGGGTCAGAAAGAAAGTATCTGTACTAAGAAAATATCTCACATGTTATCTGTCAACTCTGTCATTGAATATTGACTTATAATTGTCAGAAATCGATTGTCAATTGATTTAATCATTGAAATAAAAATAAAGTAAACAATGATGGTTCATTATATTTAAATGATATCTTACTGAGCACATAATATAATGTATGCGAAATTGTTTGAAATAAAGGTGAGTACAGTGAGGCGAAATACTGAAAGATAGTTCATAATACAGCATAACATGAAGTTATCATATAGCACAGTGAACATGATACCGAGTGTGACATCGATCTGATACTTAAGAACACGAAATTCAATGATTCCAGAATAATAATAACGGAGAATTCGTAGTGCAAAATAAAACCGTAACAAATCCCCCCTCCACTCCGGGAGGCATTAAAGTTCCATGGACTTTAATGACGATAAGAAATTCCAAATGCAAACACGAAAACTTTAAATATTGAAAGCCAACAGATCAAAGGAAAAAAAATTAGCTTCACATTTTCAATCAAGTTGAACTCAGACCAGTAGAGATATTCATTACAAAAATATAAGTTGCCATAATGCTATATGCAACAACAAACCTACTGAAAGTAGTGAATCTGTAGTAGAACTCCACGGTTTCTACTACTTTAAAGTAGTCAAGTTAAAGGCTACGCTGTGGTCCATCTGCAGGGGTCGCCACGGTTGAGATTCGGACCGGGTTCAGAGGGGTCTTCGCGTAAAGATGAGGAGTCGCGCCGGTGATCAGCTCCGAATCTGGTCCAATCCGAATCGCAACACGCAGACGTCCAGCTGCAAAAGAACCACAGGAGTGTAAAACTCGTCTACGTTGTTGGATGACCGAAAAAAGAAAAATTAATTTAGAAATTTTGGGATATATACCCAGGACCTCCAACAAGCCCTAGTGTGATATAGGACACACCAGCCTGAAACAGCTCTGACGCTGGAATAAACAAAAAATCCCCATAAACAAAAATATATTCGGGATTGTTCCTTGACCATAACACCGCGGACAATCTTGCGGCCCAACGGTTCCGAAGGAATCAAAGTAGGGTGAAATGAGGCCTCAGCACTGTGGCGGGCGCCCGTAGGCAACTCGCGATTCCGCCGGGCCAAGTCCTCACGACACATCTACCCAATTTCAACAGAACGTGCCATTGAAGGTAGTCGGTCCGCAACCAGCCCGCGCCTGTTACGGTTAGGTCCCTACCAAAAAAAAAGTCATTAGCAAAGTTACAAAAAAATATATTGGAGTTAAATGCGCCTGATTTTATGTCAAGTTGGATCTTGGTTCTGGTGATGACGTAGCAAGAAGGGAGAGATCAAACAGCTCAGTTTCAGATTTACCTGTGACAACAAACTGGAAAAAGTATCCATGCAAAACAAAATGATCTACGAAGGAGGATGAGTATTTAATCTATCAAATCCCTCACTGGAGGATATCAGTGCTCATGTTGACAAAAATAGCTCCAAAATATGCAACAGTGCAAAGCTAAAAACCTAAATACAAAAGCACTGAAGATGACTGTAAGAATATAAATCCCATGACTAACAAATAGCAACATAAGGAGTTTCAATTAAGAACAAAAATTCTATACAGTCTGATTAATACCCATTCCACCTAATGGTAGACTCAATACAAAATGTTGCAAACAACCATATAACATGGCAAACGGAAAATATCCAGTTGTGTGACACTAAAATCATAGGATATCAACTCATATCAGGTAGCGGTAACTCAAGAATGTACCCAAAGTGCAACAGACGTACAAAGTTCACTAAATATGGAAAAATTAGAGAATACCTAGCCACCATCGACAAGTTGACATAACAATCGAAAGGTTGACACAATATCTGCAAACAGCAAAAAATCGAACAGAGGTGTTTCTGTCGTGGTCTTGAGTTTATACATTGCTGTATAAGCTACCACTAATTGGGAACTGTGTCAGTTCAAGTATCTTTAAGCCAGAGCTAGGGATAGCCAACTTCTACCCCAAGGTTACTATTTGCAGAGAACAAAAATCAAACAGAGGTGTTTCTGTCGTGGTATCGAGTTTATACATTGCTGTACAAACTACCACTAGTTGGGAACGGTATATAGTTCAAGTATCTTTAAGCAAAAGCTAGGGATAGCCAACTTCTACCCCGAGGTTACTATTTGCAGAGAACAAAAATCAAACAGAGGTGTTTCTGTCGTGGTATCGAGTTTATACATTGCTGTACAAACTACCACTAGTTGGGAACTGTATATAGTTCAAGTATCTTTAAGCAAAAGCTAGGGATAGCCAACTTCTACCCCGACAAGGTAATCTGAAACTGAGTGATATGCTAATACTGAGTGATAGGCTAATAGTGTGTGGATGGATCAAAGAAAGATGGATTAGTCAGATGTTTCATCATCTGGTGGATGCGATTTCAAGTCCTTACCGTGCCATACAGACGTTTTCCCTTTTTCGTCTCTCAACTCATATGTCCAAGGTGATACAATTTTGACAATAGTGAACGGTCCAAGGTATTTTGCGGATAATTTTGCCGTGAAGTTTTTAGATGCATCCGAGATTGCATAATTTCGTCTCAAAACCTTTTGTCCTACAGACAATTTCACAGGTCGCCGACGAAGATCATAATGCTGCTTACTCTTCTGATGAGCCTTCATAATTCGGGCTTGAACATCCTTATAAATACGAGAGGATGCATTTTTCTTATCTTCGGCAGAACAAACTGGAAAAGGAGAGTCACCAGGAATGTAAATTTCGTTTTTTCCATCAAGAGATACTTCACGCCCAAAATTAACAAAATTTGGAGTTAAACCAGTCGTTTCATGTTTGGATGACCAAATAGCATAAGCAATCTTCTGAAGATACAAGTCCCACATCTTGTGATTTTTCGAAACATATGCCGTGAGCATAGTTTTAATAACACGGTTCACTCTCTCAGTAGGATTAGACTGAGGATGATAATTAGCAGTATAAGCAATATCATAATTGTAGGTTTTTGCAAGATCTTTGAAAAGTTTACTTTTGAATTGAACACCGTTATCTACAATGATTGTTTTGGGTGCGCCAAACATGAGAACGACTTGCTCTTCCATAATTTTGACTACATTACTCGCGGTAGCAGATCTTGAAGGAAAAAGTAGAACAAATTTACTGAATGCATCACATACAGCCAAAATATATGCAAATCCCTTTGAACTTCGAGGCAAGGGGCCCATTAAGTCGGCACTGATGAGTTGCCATGGTTTGTCAGCAGTGGGAGTCTTACTCAACATATGCCCTGACAATGGTTTCTGCTCAGGTTTGATCGAATTGCAAACTTGACAACGGCGAACGTACCTTGTCACATCAGACTTGAGTTTTGGCCAAAAATATTTGTTTGCAATACGAGCTACTGTCTTATAAATACCAGCATGACCTGCTACAGAATCGTCATGATGTCTTTCAATTATTCCTGAGCGTCTTTCCTTGGGGACAACTAATCTCCACTTATCAGCTGGACTTGACAGTTCAGGGTATGGGGAACGAACAAACTTGAAAACTTGATATTCATCGTTCACACGAAAACAAGGATAACGAGCCGGGTTCTGCCTTATTCCATTTGCTAACTTCTGGTACCATCGATCAGTACTACTCGAGCAATCGAAATTCTCGGAATCTTTCAACTTTAAATTATCGACATCCACAGAATCAACAGAAATAGGAACAGACCTAGACAGAAAGTCAGAACACGCATGCTCAGATCCACGACGATGAATAATCTTGTAATCAAATGGTTGAAGACGCAATGCCCATCGACCTGACCTACCTTGAGGATCTTTCAAACTATGAAGCCATTGTAAGGAATGACAATCACTGATGATGATGAAATGGTAGCCTTCCAGGTAATGCCGGAGTTTCTCCACTGCCCAAATAACAGCTATACACTCTCGTTCCGTGGCACTATATTTCCGCTCCTGAGCAGTTAATGATCGAGACAAATATGCAATAACCTTCTCACCATCATCAAAGTTTTGGCTCAAAACAGCTCCAATTCCATAGGCTGAGGCATCAGTTTGGACATAAAAAGTTCTACTAAAATCTGGACATGTAAGAATAGGTGCACTAACCAAACATTCTTTCAAGAAACGAAAAGATTTTTCGCATTCTTCAGTCCAGCAATATTTGACATTCTTCTTTGTTAGATTACATAATGGTGCTACGATTGACGAAAATTGAGGTACAAACCTCCTATACCATGAAGCGGTACCAATAAACTGTCTCACCTGTTTTGGTGAAGTAGGGGCTCGAATATTCAAAATAGCTTCCACCTTGGAAGGATCTGGACGCAGTCCATGACGATCAACTATATAGCCCAAGTACTTCAACTCAGGACGGCAAAAATGACATTTATCAAAACTAACAGTCAACCTAGCAGAATGTATTCTATCAAATACTTTACGTAAAGTTTCCAGATGAGTATCAAAATCCTGAGAAACGACGATTATATCGTCCAAATATACTAGAACTGAAGGGGACAAATCTGGGCCTAACACAGTCTCAATTAAACGTTCCCAGGTCGCTGGAGCATTAGTCAATCCAAAGGGCATCACTTTAAAACGGTAAAGTCCACCAGGTACTGTAAACGCGGTATAGTCTCTAGAAGACTCCTCTATAGGTACCTGCCAGTATGCGCTCTTAATATCCAATGAACTCATATATTTTGCATCCCGAAGTTGGTCTAAAATTGCAGAAATATATGGTAAAGGGTAAGCATCTTTAACAGTAACTGAATTAAGTTGACGGTAGTCCACGCAAAAACGGTATGATCCATCCTTCTTTTTCACCATGCACACAGGGGAAGCCCAAGGACTTTTACAAGGTTCTATTATATCTCGTGACAACATATCTCGGATTTCATCATCAATAACTTGTTGTTTGACAGGAGACACCTGATAATAGCGTTGTTTGATCGGCTTGGTATTTGGGAGCAACTCTATATTATGAGCAACTAAGTGTGTTCTACCTAAGGAAGTACCCATTAAATCCGTCATTTCATCAACCAAACCTTTAAGTTGTTCTTGTTGAAAAAGAGAGAGCATCGAATTATCTTCTATTCCACAAATTTCAATTGAAGCTGGACAATCTTTAGAAAAATGCCAAACTCTTTGTCTCAAATCTGGGATTATATTCATGGACCTCCAGAAGTCGATACCTAAAATTAATTTCTGAGGCAACTCAGGGATAACTAAAATATCAATAACACATATTTTGTCAACTAAGCACAGAGGCGTGGTCACAAACCCAATACTTCGACAAATTTGACCATTAGCAACTCTGCACTCACTGACAGAACTTTCAAGCTCAAGTCCCAGTTGCTTCAGAAATTCAAAACCAATACAACCAACAATAGTTCTGGAAGCTCCAGAATCCAATAATCCAGTTATAGGACACCCTAAAATAGAAACATCAAGGTATGGACGTTCATCACCCGAAACAGTAGACAATACATAATCAAGAATAATTTGCTTCCTAGAATCTAACATAGAAATGGTCAAATCATTTGACTGAGGAGAAATTACTTGACCATCTAAGATCTCCTCGCAGAGTTTTCCGGAACATTACCATTTGATGGTCTTGGTCTAGGGTTTTGATTCCTATTCTGATTATTATTTGATCTACTTGTACTAGGTCTAGAACATTTTGGGCAATCACGAACCGTTACATTAGGATTCCCACACTTGAAACAAAATTTCTTTCTAGGTGCCAAACATCCCTTGAATGTATGATTGTCACTACCACAATTAAAACAACTAACCACAGATACTTCAGCTAAATCTGAGGCCAAGTCTGATATGGAATTACAATTATTATCTGAGGAAGAAGACGCATAAGCTAACTCTGGAATGAGAGATCTATTCTTAGGTGGTGGGGGTATATAAGATCTTGCTAAGTCTCGTTTTTCATCAAGGGAACGACAAAGTTCAATAAGTTCAGTAATTGAACCTATTTGTCTAAAAGCCAAGAATGGTTGATAATACGGATCAATCCGCTCTACTATTAAAGTGAGCTGCACTTCTTCTGACACAGGAGTTTGCATTTTATTAAAGAGACTTTTCATACTTGCAACATACAAACCAATGCTCTCTTTAGGACCTTGTGTCCTACGTTTAATATCTTCAAATAAATCCTTGTCAAAATTAGCAGGCAAGAACTGCTGTCGCATTAATCGAACCAACGATTCCCAACCAGTAGCCCATTCTTTAACTAAATTATACCAAGTATATGCATCACCCTCAAATAGATCCACAGCATCCCTGAATAAAACCGATTTTGTTATACCACGTGACTTTCTCATCGCACCTACTTTCTCAACAAAAGTACAAAATGACATCATACCAGGCTTTCCTGTAAACTTCAGACCCCAGTCACGAACTGGAACAGGTCGAACTTTCACAGGCTCATCTTCATCACTGGAAGAATCACTAGAGCTAACAACAGAGCTATGAGCATTAGGTGCTGCTAAAGATTGTCTTAAAACCGAAATATCAATGACAGAAGGATCCTTATGACCTTTTCGAGCCTTTTCTTGCAATTTATCCAATAACAATAACAATTGCACTCGATAATCAGCCTTAAGTTTCTTCTGTGCATCATCTTGAGGACTACACCTATTTATACGACCTAAGATATGAGCAATTTTTGAACATATACCTTTATATCTGTGATCTCTTTCCGTGCCTGAGAAATCATCAATAAGATTCTGTAAAGTACCAATATTTTCAGAAATAGCTGCAGAATCTTCAGAAAATTTGAAAGGATATGCCGAGCTTTTGATAGCTAGGATAGTTTTTTCCAAAGATAGAGTTTTCCTCAATGCTACTCTAAGATCAGCAACAGTTGAATCAGTGCCATCACCAAGACCTCGAATTTGTGCTTCATATACCAACTCTTCTCTAGTCAAACAACCAACATCTAATTTTATTTTGGTCGAAGTCATTTCAAAAAAAATCTTAAAAATCACCGAAAAAAAATTAAAAGTATCAAAATCTTACTCACAATGACCCTAAATGTAAGAAAATACAAAAATTAGAAAAACGACGTCTGGCGTCGGCAGGCGTCGGTGAGCGTCGGAAGTTGAAAACTGTATAAAAATGACCACGATAGCGAAATATATCGAAATTAAGCACTTATTAAGGATCGACGCTGGGCGTCGGTAGGCGTCGGTGGTTGAAAATAGTTTAGAAATGACCACAATCCCAAAATATATCGAAATTAGTCACTTTCTAATAATCGACGCTGGGCGTCGGTAGGCGTCGCTACGTAAAATTCAAAAAATCCAACTTGAAAAAATCAAAATTCAAAGTTCGATAAAAGAAAATTGTGTGAAGAATCAGCAATAGCTATTCTCAAAAATAAATGTTTGACAAAATGAAAAGTGACCTTGAGAATACCAAAAATTCCACAAACCGAAAAAAAAAATCACAAGCACTTCTGTAGACGCCGAAATGATCTATACTTATAGTCTACCAGAAGTCAAGTGCAAAACTAAAGCGAAAAAAATTCTCAAGTCACACTTCAATTTTCAAAACACAAAACAAGGGTAGTACCTATCAGAGGTTTTCAATCTCAATTTCCGAAAGAATTGGATGTAGGATCTCAAATCAAAAAAAAAATAATCAAATCAGAAACATTGATTTCCTATCACCAATTCAGAAAATAAATAGGTACTATGACTATGTTTTCTTCAAATTACAAAAAAAACATTATCCAACCCAAGGTACCTGATAAAGAAAAATGAAATAATTACCAGTTTTTCACTTAAAAAAAAGGTGGGCGCCAATCTGTTAGGGGCAAGGTTTTGATAAGCAGGGTTCATGCAAAAGATAAAGTACTTGCCACTAACCCTCCCAGCTGCTCAGTTAGGGTGTGGGTACGGTTCATGTATTTTTGAATTATATGAGTAACAGTATATAATGAAGGGGTAAATTTTCCGGTGCGCCACTGATTTTTCGCTAGTCAAAATCAGAAACCACCCTGATGAAAGGGATAAACCACTGCTATCGGTAGAGTCAACAATTTACAAATATCTGGTAAAATTTTCAAGTACCCTGGGGTTGATTAATGAAGAAATAATAGTCATACACCTTGAAACTATCTATTCGAATCATATGATAACACCATATCTATATTTATGTAAGTGAAATGGCATTCAAGAGAGCATTCAGATTTCAGATATATAGTTTTGTACCTTGAATTGATGCAAATATAGGGAAGGTCCTAAGAAGGGCTATTCATGTGACGTCACGGGGATAGCTTACAACTTAATATTGAATGTAAAATTTATACAGGTATATGGGGCATTCCCTTAGGTTTTATGGTGTGACAGACTTATCTGAATGCTCAGTGGAGCTCCTATGGCGTTACTTATGATTGAATCCCTCTTCTCTCTGGTCAAGGCAATCAGGCCTCAACTGGAAGACTGCTCGTTGTCGAAGACACAGCAAAAACTGCAGGTATTCTTGTTAACCAATGTAGAAAACTCTAGACAAGTAGTGTAGATGTATATGATATATACCAGCACGAGTCTATGGTCCAGACATACAATGACCAGGGACTAGGGTGAACAGTAGTACTATAGTACTAATAGTGGGATGAAGCCTATGCCTAGGGCAAGAACTAGGAGTAGGACTAGAATTAAGACTAGGACTAGGACCCTAAAAATAAACAATACTAGTCTGAGTTCACTTCAATTGATTGCATAATGATCATGCTGACTGACAAAGATAATACTAACCTCTTTTGTAGCTGAGGGTTATTTTAACAATTCCGATGTTGTGGATTGTCTGTGTCAGTTATTTCCACAATGGTACTTGTTGGATAGACAAGACAGGAGCTCTGAAGTTATAAAAAGAAACTTACAAGTCTGAAAATATTAACCTAAAAAAAAAACTTACTTTGGCTTTATATCCTGCAGAGCAGAAAATATGATTTCATTCAAAATACAAACATCCAATATTGGTCCGATACGTAATGAATCATATAATGTTGAAGTTCTCCAAATCCATACAGAGATGATCGAATAATTCGATGGAGATATTTCAATCGGCCATACACTCCCACAAGTACCAAGGAAGAATCAAAAGTGAAAAATTGAAATGTCAGTCAGATATCAAAAATATGAAATGTCACTGCTGTCAATTGCATCGATTTATAGTGATCTATACGCGAAACTGATTCCTTAGATCATACAGGAATCTGAGAATAGTTCTGTGACATATTAAACTTAAATGAACGACAGTATTTTCGTGATGACTGATGGCTGGCGCTGAATAATTTATAAGGATGGTGCGAGCAGATTCCAAGTGTAAAATCATCCATGAAACTTTTTATCGTGAGTTCGGATCCTACACTCAGTTAAAGTTTATAACAACCACTAAGGCATTTACTCAGATCTCGAACTAAACTGATATTCATCCGGAATAAATACTCGACAAACAAAATCTGATCAGTGCTTACACCATCCGGATAAACATTTGATGAACAACTATTCGTGTTGCTGCTGAGGAAAAAGTTACGGTTTCACAACTGCTTGCAGACATTCGTGTTCTCAAGACGAACTATCGCTGACGTATTATGGACCCATCTCGGGTCAGAAAGAAAGTATCTGTACTAAGAAAATATCTCACATGTTATCTGTCAACTCTGTCATTGAATATTGACTTATAATTGTCAGAAATCGATTGTCAATTGATTTAATCATTGAAATAAAAATAAAGTAAACAATGATGGTTCATTATATTTAAATGATATCTTACTGAGCACATAATATAATGTATGCGAAATTGTTTGAAATAAAGGTGAGTACAGTGAGGCGAAATACTGAAAGATAGTTCATAATACAGCATAACATGAAGTTATCATATAGCACAGTGAACATGATACCGAGTGTGACATCGATCTGATACTTAAGAACACGAAATTCAATGATTCCAGAATAATAATAACGGAGAATTCGTAGTGCAAAATAAAACCGTAACATAGTTTGATGAAATTCAATGACTCTGATGTGAATGGATATTAGATATTCCCGGGACACGAATAGAATATCCGAGGGATGTACCGAGCGGGATGTCCACTGGACAACCACTGCGGTACATACCCTGGATGCCCCAATCATGTCCTTGTACCGCGGCACAAAAAAGGGACGTACCTAGGGCATCCCTGTGTTGTTAGAGTATCAAATTTAATTTCTTCTTTCGGCGATTTGATGGCCCTTTTTTCACTTTTCCCACCACCAATTACTATAAAAACTCCATGTCCAGAGGAAAAAAAGTCAGTCTTGATCGAAATCTTGATACGAAGTCTCATGTCTTGAACCAGTAACTCTGCTAAACAGTCTAGTTATACGTGATATGTAGTTGATATTAAAAATTGCTTAAAAGTCTGTAACTAGTGAACATATTGTGTTGCTGCAATAGATGTGTATCGAGAATTATTGAACTTTCATAAAACTGTATTAACTTTTCAAAGTGACCCGGTATAATAGTGCGAGTGTACATCATCCTGTCATCATGTATAACCAATCAATATTATGTGAGCACATCTGTTTTACCTCCTTGTCAACTCTGCCTGTCCATATTATGATGATTGCTGAATAGAGATTTATGTAGGAAAGGAAGTGTTGACATTCTACCATCAACGGCAGAAGAATGACTCGTAGACATAAAGATTAAAAGATGTCACCGGTTCAACAACAGGAGACGACAACAATGACGACGACCAGAAAAATATCATTGTTTCCATGCCCATGAACTTAGATGCAATACCAGAGTATAATAGACAGACAAGTATTCATGACTTTCTTTAAATTATCGAAGAAACGGCGATATTGGCAGGGTGGACAGAAAAACAACAAACAGCGATAACTCGATTGGAATTAAGAGGAATAGCCAAGCAGTTGATAGACTCAGAACCAGATCTGCGAGCTACATCAACATGGGATGTTCTAGAAGAGGCCTTACGTAAGCAGTTTGGTGTAGTTCAACTTCCTGGACAAGCACTGAAGGCGTTTATTGAGTGCAAACAACGAAATGGTGAGTCTTGTAGGCAATTTCTGGCTCGATTAGAAATTGCTGCTAACAAGACTGTAAAATACACCGCTAGCCCAGATGACAATCGCCTGATAAAACAGAAATTAGCAGCGGATACAACCACACAATTTGTCCTCGGCCTACTCAACCCGATACGGAAGAAAGTATTGTCCGCACAGCCCGCCACACTAGAAGAAGCGGCGAGAGTTGCAGAAAAAGAGGAGACGATAGAAAATCTCACCGAGATACAGGAACGAGAATGCAGGGTGGTGGACTCACGCGAAATAAATCAACAGAATGCAAGATCAAGAAACACTCTTAACTGCTACAGATGTCAGAAAATGGGACATTTTGCCAGAAATCGCAAGGAACGAATCAACAGCAATAACCGAAACCGAGTGTGTTATAGATGTCACAGACCTAGACACATAGTGAGGTATTGTCCAGACAGAAGCCAACAACGAGGTCAAGGTCATCCAACTGGGACCTGGCGAACTACAGGTAGAGGAGGACGTTCCACCGGTAATTTAAACACGACCGCAGCTGCATTTCTACCCCGCCATGTAGCTGCCAGCGAGGTGCCTCGACAATAAAGTCAAGGACGGCAGAAATACTAAGTTGCACGCAAGGAAAGGAGGAACCCAGGAACAAAGCAAAAATCAAAGTAGAAGGTCAGTACTTGACAGCTTTATTTGATTCAGGTGCACAAGTATCTCTAGTTAAGCCGAGTATCGTGCAGGGGTTCAATATTCAAGTTAACAACGATATTAGTCTATTTGATATTCAGGGAAGGAAAATCAATAATAATGGAAAGGTTATTTTACCAATACAGTTGAGTTCAAGAAAGTCCATTGAACATGAGTTCATCCTGATAAAGACAGGGAATTTTAGAGCAGATATGCTGCTGGGATTAGACTTTTTACAAAGATTCGGAGCAAAAATCGATTGGGGAACAGGGAAAATGTTCATTCTAGATGAAGTTATTGAGTTATTAGAAGAAAATAACGATTGGGAAAAAGAGATAAAAGTGAGGTTAGGTGAAATGGAAAATAATCTGGTTGAAATGAGAAATCCCTTGAAAGCCTTTACTTCAACCGTACTCAAGGAGGATATGAATTCGATGCCACTGGAATTGGCAGCGAATTCCGGTGAACAGGGGAATTCCCGTCCTCTGGTTCACCAAACAGCAATATCCATCCCTAACACTCCAAGGTATAGAGAGAAGTCAAAGGAAAGGAAGGCTGAACATCGAATTATAACAGAAAATGTACCACCTATGTCAAAAAGACCTTACCAAGTACCCTACCAACGTCAGAAAATACTGGACAAGGAAATTCAAGGTCTTCTAGAAAATGAAATCATACGTGAATCTTCATCACCATTGTCACTTCCAGCAATATTGGTAGAGAAGAAATTGCACCCTGGAGAAGAACCCCAATTTCGTCTATGTATCGACTATAGAGATCCTAATGCAATCACAAAAACAGATTTCTTTCCCTTACTAAATCTCCAAGAAACCTTCGATCAATTGACTGGCTCCAGTATTTTCAGTGTGTTAAATTTGGCTAGTGGATATTTCCAAGTAGAACTCGACCCACGAGATCAGGAGAAAAGTGCATTTATCACCCCTACTGGCCATTATGAATTCAAACGCATGGCTATGGGCTTGAAGAATAGTTCAGCAACTTGGCAAAGACTATAGTATACTTATTGATTTTTTTCGGAGAAATATCATCTATATGCATACTGACGCATTTATTGAGAAATTAGAAGTTGAATACTTTTATATTTACTCTTCCTACGGAGTTATGATGAGAATTGTCAATTAACTTCCCTCACACAAACCCAGATATATTAATTCAGAATCTCATCGATCATTTTGTTTTTCTAAAAAAAAATTAAACAATTTTAAGCCGTGAAAAGTGGGTATGAAGAATACTTTTTTCATTGCAGTAATGCAATGCACGGTGTATTTCACAGCTCGGTTCACAGCCAGCACTAGAACAACATTTTGCTACATCACACACACCTTCACTCACAAGACACGGCTCTATCGATTCGAACGATCGAAACCATTGAACAATAATTGAACACGGGTACCCATGACAGAGAACAGAAGTGAAAATGAACGCAATCTGTAGCTTTATCAGCCCCAAAACTAATGAAAAACTAGAGCGAAATGATGAGCCGAATCACGATTGTCGAATGATTGTCTGATAACGGTCATACATGTGAATTGCTATAAAAACAGCTCTCCAATAAGCATAATTAAAAAAACGAGCTATGTCAATAAAAAATCTAAATAGACTAGAATTTATAAAATTCTCATGTCATAACACACCTGCGTTATGATGGTAGCAAATGTCCATTCAAGGGTATTACAAATTGTTCAAGAAAGCGATTTTAATAATTACAGAATGGGGAGGATACTGTTGTAATAATAAAATGATCAGGAATAGGAGATTTCTTTATAATGGTTATTACAATCGGAGCTGGTAGATATTTTTAATATCCAGTTTCTCTCAGTGCAGAATAAGACCAATGAATGGTTTCATCACAGAGCAGGAAGGATAACAGCCTCCAAATTCAAGAGTGTTTGCCATACCAATATTGAGAAGCCCTCAATATCTCTCATAAAATCAGTATGTTATCCAATGAAATTCAATTTCAGAACAAAAGCTATTGATTGGGGTTTAGAACATGAGAGGATTGCTTTGAAAGGTTACTTGGAAAATAAGATTGATAATCATGAGAATTTCATTTTGAAACATTGTGGTTTGTATGTGGATCCAATTTTTCCTGCATTTGGTGCATCTCCAGATAGTATGGTGTCATGTATAGTTGTTGTGGAAAAGGATGTGTAGAAGTAAAGTGCCCCTATTTATTGAAGAATCTGGACATAAGCGATTATCTTCCAATGAAGAATTCTTGTTTAACCAGTGATGGCAGTAATGTGTATTTGAAACGTGACCATGCATATTATTATCAGGTCCAGTTGCAACTAAAACTCACTCATTCCATGTTTTGTGATTTTGTGGTGTGGTCTCCAAGAGGATTTTTTGAAGAAAGGATATATTTTGATGAAGATTTCTGGAATACAGAATTTTCCAAAGCTCTCCAGTTCTTTAAGAAGGTCTCCACACAGCACAAGTAGATTCTAGGAATGATATCAGAATATTCAAGAAGTATATTCGAATATTCTCAGAATATATGTAAAACGCCACAAGAAGATTAATAGGACGTTCTCAGAACTTGCGAATCTCAACACTTTCCATATTCTCAGAACGTTCTGGTAACATGCAATTGGATATTCTGAAATGTTCTACTCATGTTATATGAACATCTATATGAATAAAAGGATGTTCTCAGAATATCATTGGAATATTAGAAATTTCTATACAGAATATTCACAGAATATTTACTAAAAGTATGACCAGATTGTTTGAAATAATGATATATTACTGAAAATACATAAAAATATATGTATAACTTGAAAATCATAAACAAAAATTCTGGTACATGAAAAAATAGAAAACAAAATTCTTCAATAAAATAAGTGATGCAATAACTAAAAGCATTATTTTTTGGTTTCTCTTTCTTTGGCCTTTACCAGCCAGAGTTCCACCACGTTCTCCACGTCAGCTGCAATTATGTGTCTTCTTCGCAGACTCTGAAGAAATCATAATAAAAATATTGTGTAAATGATATTCACAGAAAAATTATGAAAACCTACCAACCACTATATTGGCAACATTCATGACTGAGAAATTCTCTTTATTTTTGAATCCAATCCAGCTGAAGTTCATTGCCACAACATTACTTATGAGTTTTTCTAGTAATCTTCGGCTCATTATTTTGTAATTGAAACCACCAATTTCGGAGAGTTCTTGAATCTAAAAAAATCATTTAATGAAAATTAAACTGTAACTCAATCACAGAACATACAATAACTGGAACATGATCTTTATTAGTATCACAATAATTTTCAAACTCTTTCAGATGCTCCATGAATTTCAAAGGGAATTCAAATTTCTCGAATATGGATTCTTCAATCCTGACTTCTTCATGCTTATTGTTGATCTTCAGAGAAGCTACATCTTCCAATAACTGGTCACATTTATAATCAATAATTGACATTTGTCGTAAGATCTGAAGCTTGCAGGAATCATCTACAATAACATTGATTATTTGTCACTATGTCCTGCAGGAATAAACTAATTTTTAGATAGGAAAACGAATCGGCGAATCTCTCTTCAAATACAAAGTAATTATCTCTAGGTAAACCACCATAGTAAAAGATATTACCAATTGAAATTTGACCGACTTTTGCTATCCCAGGCTGACTTGAAGTTTCGGTCGGTTTCTCACATTATGTAGATTTGTTATCAGAATCATTGCCTTGGGATGGTAGAGTATTATTTTGTTTATGATTCAAGTTTTTGGAATGGTCCAGTCTTGCAGTGAATAGATCGAGCCTTGGCATATCTATTTTTTTCTGTACAACCTGGCTATCACTTTCTTCTGAATCTGAATCAGGTACACTTAAGAAGCGGCGATTCACCTTTTTTTTTCGTTTTCCTTCGACTTCAGAGTTCGAATTTATATCTGAGGTATTTTCAGCCCTTTATTGCCTTTTCTCTAGCTCTTGGTAAATTATCTGCAAAAATATATAAAATATTTCCGTAAAAATGAACATTCTTGTCAGGTGTCCAGTGTGATAACATTTGAAGATACAAGTCTATAAGTATTTTCTTACAAAATAATTTATTGTGAATTTTTTCTTTAATATTTTTTTGTTCCCAACCATAGATTCCTCCAATTATTCTTATTCCATGACATATCCAACTGTCTTGTGTTGGTTCACACTTTGCTATTGCGCCTTTCAACCGTGCTCCAGAAAATGGGGGCCAGGCACAATTGTTATCATTTACCCAAGATAATGGGACAGCCTCTACGGTATCCTCTTGGATGAAATGTACCACTCTCCAGAACATGATTTGAATAATATAAAAGCAAGTAAGTTTTGCTGACTGCAAGAGAAAACTTTTTTGAAAGAATCATAAATTTCAATGAAATTGAAGGTGTATATACATATGGGAATATCAGTATTTTTCCAAGATAGCAGCAGAACAAATACTAGTGATAAAAAATATGTTCACAAATTCCTACCACAATTGCAATCCTATTAATGTGATTTTGTCAATAATAATGAATGAAATATTTTGAACAAAGAATATAAAAAAACTAGGCATGGTGAGTACACATTAAATTTCAATTTCGGTTGAAAATTATTCCTCATGCAACATTGGAAGTACAATAAACCCATCCTCATATGGTAATATGGCTAATTTATTGTTGAAGGATTCCACAGCCCATGTAGAGATAGGTCCCAAATTTTTAACTTGATGAATACCAAGCACAGATGATTCGCAAGGATATTCAAAAAAGTTATCAACTGTCATGAATTTCCTACCAATGATAGATATTTGATCATTTCTTTCTAAAATATTGGACATTATTATAATACTCCCGTCCTTGAGGGTACAGGAATTGTTTCCAGCATTTGCAGTATTATATGTGAAATTCTTATATTTCAGAACATGGTACTGTTGAGTACACCCATCTATCATAACAGTGTAATGAAGTGTTTTTGACCAGCTTCATTACTAGACTGGTTTTGATCAAAATCCAAGTATCTGAGCCTGATTCTAGTTGAATTTCACCTGTTCGAAAGCTCGAAACCTGGAAACCTGAGAGAGCTGAGTAATGCTCATGAACATCATTACAACCCTAAAGACTTCCATATTTTCCAACTCTTTGCTTATGATATGAAATTAGATGAATTATCTATCTGTTGAAATGCTTGATGTTTGACTGCTCATAACTTTGTTGTTATTGAATATTTTCCAGCCAAATTCATTCAGTAGCATAAGCAAAGGTAATAGATCCTGTTCCTGTGCCCATTTAGGGTTGAATATTATATTTTCCGCATTTTGTGTTGGAGGTGCACATGTGCTTTCCAAGGACAGATTTAGTGGCCATGGCCATGAGCCATGACAAGGTGGGAGTATTGACCAATGAGATTCCAGATTTACTTGTCCTTGTGCGAAGGCCAAAGCAGTGTACAAATACTGAAGACAGCTAAGGATTCTGGGCTCTCCTCTCTTCTCTACAAGTCTGCACTACCTGCCCGACCTGCTCTTCAAGCTCTTGATTCTCTTGCTGATCTCTTAGTGCTCTCATAGTTCATTCAAAACAAGTGTAAAGTATTATTGTATAGTGATTTTTTGTTACACATGTAAGTTTGTATATTTTTCACCATTATTATTCATCCTGTTCATATACATTCATTTCATTTCTGTTGTCAAAATTGCAGATTATTATTATTGACTGACGACTGACACTGACAAGCCAGTTGTGAATCCTTCTTCTTCTTTTCCTCGAAAAATTCTGTCCTGTATATCCGGGTCTCTGTGCTTTGTGTTCCGTCAGGCGGTGATCTATGTTTCATGAAATTTTGACATGAATGCATGAATGGAAAATATAATTAACCTCACTAAAATCCCGAGATTGAGAAATTAGAAAACCGAAGAAAAAAGAAAGATAAATGAGCATTGAATCTGTTTAATTCGTTTGGAACTGTGTTTCCGATCCTCCAGGTAGAAATGATGAAATAGTTTGAATAAATAATTTTCCCGACCTAACCTCAAAATACCAGAGAGTCCCGAAATATATTTGTTTTGATTCCTGTAATTATCCAGACTAGAAATAGCAACCAGTATCCCAGGCTGAACCCAGGGTTTGTAATTAAAGCCTACACTCCCTTGGCTACTTATTGATTCCAGGTCGATTCAATACCATTGACCCCTGGTTTATACTGTAGGTACCGAGGTAGGTATACCTCCTGTACCTTTCTCCACTGTTGCTACTTTGGGCCTCTATACAAAAATATTTTGTGCAGAGCAGGTAGAGTAAACTACCTCAAAAACAATCTGGCGCTAGAGAATCCCCCCCCCCTGTCAAATACCAGAGTAGTCTCCTGTCCTGAACAGAGCGTCAAAGTAAGGGCCACAGAATAAAGACACTTACAACAGAGTCATTATGTTCATTCTGTAACCCAATATCTTTCACAGATTTCAGCACCTTTGATATTTTTTATCCAATTCAGCAAGTCTCCTAATTATTTGAGATAGTGGTTTTCCTGCCTTCCTACATAACTTTTTAATAGCTTGCAAATGATTCTCAAATGGAAAGGTACTATATCTATCCAAAGTACCAAACTGTTTGACATCATCTGCAATATGAGTGATTCCATGAACATTGTGGGACATGTACTCAATTCCATGAATGTCTCCAAACATGTTGACAAAATATTTAGCTGGAGCATCACATATGAATCCCTTGATACAAAAGGGAATTATACAATTTGCAACAACAATGCCATGATTCGTTAACTGTATGGTTTCATTCACAAAATCTAGCAGAAAATCATTTGCACACTCTGGCTTATCATAACCATGATATATACCAATCACAGATACTATTTTTGGATTCTCATAGAGAGAACATAATATTGGAAAAGCCTGGCTTCCCGAACTTTTGCTCAAGGGTGATCCATCTATGTTAACCAACAACTCAATTTTTTCTGATGTTCTCCCCTGAACAAGTTTCTTGACTGCGTTTTCTACACCTATGTGTGAATATAATCCAGGTTTAACCATTCTGGTCATTGTTTTTCTGGGAGTAGAAAGAAAAGTTCTAGAGTTGAGTGGTTATTCAAGATCAAGAGGTAATGTATTCATCAATTTGAGGAAGTCATTCAAAGCTGCATGTCTGATTTGATGGTGGAGAGCCCACTGAACGAGTTTACTTCTGAAATTTGAGGAGGATACCACCTCAGCATCATTATTCGTAATAATGACTTCCAAATGCTTGGAATCAGGAGACGTGAAGGAAGAAGCAGGTTCACCAAAATACCCATTGCATGAATCACCCGAGTTGTTTTCATTAGTAATGTTCAACAGATCTGTTGGCGGACTCTGATGATTAGAACTGTCATTGTAGAATAGCTTCGAAAGCAATGCGAAAATTATTTGTAGAAACGCATATCGGCACTCCAATAAATCGTGTTTTCATGTAGAATTGGATCATCGATAAACTTCGGGATTCTGGTTAGAAAACTAGTAACTTTCTTTCATTGCGTGTTCTGTGTCTGGTTCAGTGTCAATGTTTTGGCAGATGATAGAAGAAGGTTCAAATTTGAAGTTTTGAAAATGAAAAATAATTATAAACTTATTATAAATATCAAATTCATAAGGCAGAATTAAGCAGAATGTTTCCCCATATTAGATACGCTGCTAACGAAAACCAAAGAGCTATTTACAGACAATTTCATTTTGATCGAAGAGTTATGAGAGATGCTGCTGATATCCCTTTTCCTTGACTGATGAACACTTCATCCAATTGTTTAGATTGGATAAGGAGTTAGTTCGATTCTTGTTTGATGAAATCGGTCCTCATATGAGGAATTCGAATAATTATAAAGCTATACAACCCTTAGGAAGCATATTTGCAGTCTTGTCATTCTATGCTACAGGAACTTATCAAAGGGTGATGATTGGGCAGTCATTCAATATATCAATGTCTCAACAAAGTATTAGTAGGTGTATCAAGGAGGTATCACAATTGATAATTGATCAGCTTTCTGAGAGATACATAGAATTTCCACAAACTCAATTCGAGAAAAATCGAATAAAGGAAAGGTTCATGATCGAAACCCATTTTCCAAGGGTTATTGGTGCAATAGATTGCACACATGTTGCCATTTTAAGACCTACAGAAGAGGAACACAATTACTTTAATCGAAGAGGATACCACTCAAAAAACATACAATTGGAAAATATGATTCAATCATTCTGAATCTTCTGAATATCTAAGTAACATTCAATTTTCTAGATATGTGATTATGATCTGAAAATTTTGAATATAAATGCCAGATATCCAGGTTCTTGTCATGATGCTTTCATCTGGAGGAATTCCATTATACATGATGAGCTGAGACAATGTTATGATGATGGGGACCACAATTCATGGTTATTAGGTGATTCAGGATATCTTCAGCAACAATGGCTCATGACTCCTGTATTGAATCCTGTGAGAGGTTCACCCCAGTATCGATATAATAGGAGGCATGGCAGTGCAAGAAATTGCATTGAGAGGTGTAATGGGGTTTTGAAAGGTCGTTTCCGATGTTTGGCAAGAAAGTTACAATATAACCCTGAGAAAGTGGGGAATATAGCAGTGGCATGTGCAGTATTGCACAATTTGTGCCTAATGCGAAATATTGAACACCCTATACCAGATCAGCCAGAAGATGGAAATGATGACTATTTTATACCTGCTGATGTACTGATCGATTTTGGTCAAGGGCAAAGGGATCAAAATAACAGAAATTTACTGATACAAAGATATTTCACATGAGTACTGAATGTCAATGAATATTGAATATATCAATTTATAAAATTTTGTGAGTGTGATTCTTGTTCTCTGGGCTGAGAATAACAATGAAAATGTCAGTGTATTCTTTATAAGAAAAAATAGTAATGAATAAAAACGAAACTCAAATAAGAAGCAGTTTATTCAAGATGTATCACATGATGATTTCAGGAACTTTAATTAGACTTGAACAAAAATAATAATTCCCACAAAAACTTAACTCAAAATAAACTCTGAAGAATCACAAGATCAATATCACATAATGATTGTTTTAAATAAAATTATTCAATTCTAAAAAGGTAAGTCAAGTACCTAAACCTAATACATCATAAAACAATATTATTTGTTCATTGACAAAAATGATCTACAAGTGTCTGAAAAGAATTTGCAATCTAACAAATATTATTATTAATATTTTCAAGTGAGGTCAAAACATCTTCATGCATAGCGTTTACATCAACTCTGCTATTCTTGGAAGTATTTTTCACTTTTTCATTATTATTTTTAGAATCATTTTTTGTTGTAGTACACTTTACCACCTCCTGCTCATCATTTTCTAATGTAGGGATAATGGCGTATTCATGATCAAGCATTACTTCTTCAATTATGATATTCTCATCTGCTGGAACGGACTGATTTTTGCTCGAATTCCTGGGATCTGAAAAACCATTTGAACTAGATGAGTTGTGAGTGGAATTTTATAATCCATAATATTGAAGATATACCTTTTATGTATTCTTCACTTCGAGCACCATTTTGCTATTTTTCCTCTACATGTTCATTCAATTTCCTCTTAAGACCTGAAAAATATAAGTCAATGATTAGTGGTATAGGTAATAATTAATATTTTTTCCTATACACTGAGTACCTACTAATGAGGGAACCAGACATTGAATTATTTCATTATGATTGTGTTTTGAGTCTTTGTGTACCCCCACCTTTCTCTGCAACAGTCTTATCCCCATAAGCAGCTGCAGTTCCCATCAGGCTCAAAAGTTTTTCTTCCAAAGTTGTTAGCTTCATATTGATAGAAGGACCTCCACCAGTGCCATGAATATACTTATATATTTTAGCAGATTTAGCCTTGGTTTTCGATTTCCAGTCTGCAAGCTTTTTTTTTCATTCTTCAACAGACCTTTCACGTTGGCCTAGACTTTTTGATTTGGTGGCCAAATCTTCCCATAACTCCACATTTTTCTGTTTCCCGTTGAAGTGGGTGCTAAATCGGTTAGTTATTATTTCCTTGTGTAATTCGGAAAACTCTAATATAGTAGTCCAGTGATCATTTGAAACACGCATTTTCTTCGGATTTCCTGATACTGAACACATTCACACTCGTTTTTGGAAATAAAAAAATAATGATTCACAATCACAATATCACAAATAAAAAATTTTTTCTTTTGTTTCTAGTTTCTAGTTATATAAAAAGTTAGGTTAAGTAGAACATTAGTAGAACCAAGAGGGCATCTCTCTCTGCTAAGACTTTCTCTGTTTGACACACATAATTAAACGGGTTTCTAGAGCTAACATTTTTCGTATCAAGGCGATTCTATCGGTGGTTGCGGGACAAGGGGATTTCAGTAGAAAACGTTCATCAGAGTAGCGAATTTCGATTCAATTCGATTCTACTACGCATTTCTAATCATCAGAGTAGCAAATTTCGATTTAATTCGATTCTACTACGCATTTCTAATCCTCAGAGTCCCACTGCTGATGTGTTCCTAGAATCCAAATAGGTATAGTTATATCTCATAACTGATTATTCAAGAATGACGACGAATTACCTCGAATTGAACAACACTTCATTTTCTACCCCTAATAACTCATCTTGCTCCGAGTCTTGCTCTATCTCTATGAAGGCGTCATGTGAATGATCTATTATAGCATTCGATTTAGAACCATTTTCCACCCTCCGAAAAAAGCTGCGATCGCTACGCGTATTATTAATTCTTTTTCTTTTCACCATTTAACAAAAAAAATTATCAATTACCTTGAATTTGCGACTCAATCAAAAAACTGGAGGGAACAGAGCTAGACCAAGTCCACAATAATCCACAGTCAACAACTACAATCTACCTACACAAAATCAGAAAACAGAAGAAAGATATTTGTGTTGTGAGTTGTGAGGTTAGGTTGCACGAATTCATCTGACCTGAAATAAAGCATCTACAGACAGTATGCAAAGAATCAGGTCGCAACAAATAGTTCTTGCGGAAACAAGTTGTTGAGCGATTTGTTGTCATATTGCACGATGCTTCATTTCAGGTCAGATTGAATTCGATCTAAGGCTCCCCTGGATGGACGTTCGGCGATATTTTCAATTCGTAATGCGGTGATTGATAAAACCAGTGCGCACTCGGTGTACCTTTTTCGTCTTCATTAGATGAATAAAGACAAAAATACATTTGGCAAATACAAAGACTTGAACTCTGATGCAACCAATGGAAATTGCGTAAATTGATGTATAAAGAAAAAATAAAAATAACTTCAACATGAAAGAACATATATCAGCTCTAGATGATTATATGATTGATTGATTATATGCGGGAACGTGAAGAGGAAATAGTTTTCGAACATTCTAAATACATTCAGCTCTGAATATTCTTATAACATTCTTTCACTACACTGTTTTACCGCTAACCAAACCGATTTTTTAACGCCTCAACACGTGTTTCGCTAACTATGTTAGCATCTTCAGGAGAAGATTAAAACAGGCACGAAAAAAATCAAAGGGAGCTGAATATGAAAGTGATTTGAATTCTGACACTGACAAATTCAATCGTGCAGTTAGACATAAGAAAGCTCTTTCAACTGATGAGGAAACTGAATCGTCTGGGAACGAATTGACTGTTTCATCAAAGAAAAATGGGACCAGAAAGAAGTATCCAAGGCCCCCCAGAACTTCTAGTGATGTCAGCAGTGCTTCCAAAGACTCAAATACAAATGATCATGCTGTTTCAAACATCACAACTCCTATGAATCTTCAGACTGTTGGTATGTTTATTTCCAGTAGTTAAAAGCCCCTCTAGATTTACACATACATTTACAAATACAATTTCATCTTCTTTGTTCCAGATATTCCAACATGTTCTTGTTGCCCACTGCACAAAAATGGTATGAAATGGTAATGAGTCCTTACATAATTCAACTTAATGACAAATATTCATTTCAGATGAGATTATCAAATCTATTCACAAACAACAAATATTGACAAGGAATATTTCATCTCAAGTGCTGGAAGAGTTGCAACAGCTCAAGGAAATTGAATGTGTGGCAACAGAGAAGGATAATGAGAATATCTCCATATTTTCAATATTCCATTTCTCTCTTATGGATAATGATGGGCAACTCAATGATGTAGAAGAATATTTAAAGGACGAGAAGAACTTTACATCTGCTGTAAGTTCATCAACAAGATACTCTCTAAATTTCAAATTGAACTTCACATTGTGTTTTATTTTCAGATAAATGTGTTGTCCAAGCTGGGAGGCAGCAATGTCTATGAAGTTAAAAGATGTCTGAATTCTTCATTTTCTAATACCTACGCTGCCGAATATAGTTGGCTTGGGATGAAGAAAAAAAAATCTTCAGCAAACTCAAAATAGCCAAAGTACTGATTGGTAAGGACTTCCAATTAATGTTTCAAAATTCTGAATTTTTGAAGGTTTGTTTTCAATGAGGAATTGAATTACTAAAATTTGAAAGTTTTTCATTCTCTTTATGGTATTTTAATTCATTTTCTTTAGGGGCACGTGACAAAAGCCATTTAGCAGTGAATACTAAGGCCTCAGAGGAGGCGATAAAGAAATGGCTGAGGAGAGCAAAGGAGAGAAGTGACCGTCAACAGAAGACCAAATAGTTAACAAAAATAAAGGACTGACCTTTTTGTCTGAGCTTTTTATTTCTTATTTTAGTTTTTTTTTAATAGAGTTGTTGATATTTTTATGTAATATTTTTTGTTGGATACACTTTTTTTTTTTTGTATATTTTCATGAATATTGAATTAGTCTTATTGTTGGTCCAACTAACATCCATTTGAGATCCAGATGATGTCCACTAAAAGTCCAAAATTTGTCCATGTACGTACAATTTATGTACAAAAACTGTACAGAAATGAATATCCTATGGATATCCATCACAGG
The DNA here is from genome assembly GCA_918026855.4 of Phaedon cochleariae. Taxonomy (NCBI): domain Eukaryota; kingdom Metazoa; phylum Arthropoda; class Insecta; order Coleoptera; family Chrysomelidae; genus Phaedon; species Phaedon cochleariae. The sequence goes on from OU896717.1 coordinate 10,339,638, forward strand.
TCCAGATAACGTCCATTGAAAGTCCAATGTTGGTCCATTGTGGTACAATACACGTACAGAATACGTACATATCTGGTCGAAAATGAATATCCAATAAACGTCCAGGTTGGTGGACAACGGATATCCATGGGATATCCATTGGACGTCCATTGGAGGACATCCATAGGATATCCATAATGTTCGTTACAGATATCCATTGGATGTCCTTGTGTTTACTGGGATTCAATCATGATTCAGTGATTGGAGATCTGAAGATTGAAATTTCTATCTATCAAGATCAACCTCTCTTCAATTATGGAAGTTTTCTTTAATTATTCCCAAATATTCCATTTCAATATCCATATTATGTAGAGATAGATAGTTGATGATTGTTAAAACTTCACAAATGATAAGATTTCCACAATAGTCATTTACGTTACTAGTGCGGAAAGTGACACTTTTTTTATACTTGCGTGCGGAAAAACCCCAAAATTTTTCATAAAGAAACATTTATTTGTTCTTTGAACATTATAGGGATTCGCTCCAAGCGATAAAAAAATACATGTCAACAAATTAACTATTAATAATATAAATATTTTAACAAAGGACCCCGCATATTTAGTACAGAAAATGGCTCTTAACTATTTTTTCCGAAAATGTGATATTTCAGATATTAGCGTCCTAATTACACAGTCCAATTTTTTATTTTGGCTGTTTGGAATATTTTGCATCTATGATATTATATTAAGTCATGATAAATCTTCAGTAAAAATAAATTATTTTTGTGATAATTGATTACTTCAATAAAACACTTTCTATCACGTGTCGTACTTTATTGGTGATTACCAGCATGAACTATTATACTCCATAAAAACTATATAAATATGATTCGGGCAAGGCGTGATTGATGACTGCTTCTCTAGCCTGCAGTGGCATTCTGTAACTCAAAGCGAAAGCAAAAGCATGCGTATTCGATTGCTTCTTCCGTTTTGGTACTCTGTATCGTTATTCGGGTGACGTCGGCAACACCGAATGTGTATTCGGATGCAAAGCAAAAGCGCCACGACTCGGGCGAACTATTCTTGCTATGTGAGGTTAGGGTTTTCTTTAATGAAATAATAAAAGGAAGTTATAACAAAGGTAATAATACTAATAACTATGAATGAACGAGCAAAAACACATTCCAGCCAATGGGACAGATTAGATTTTGCAGAAAAAAAGATATGTTGTCCTTACTAAGAAAATTGAAGGTCCGTTTGGCAAAAACAAATATGATGAATTGTGGAAAGAGCTCACCATATCACTAAATAGCATGGGCTATGTTGAAAAAACCACTGAAAAATGGCAAAAAGTGAGTCTTATTGATATTATTAGATGCGATTTTCTTGACTTGATCCTGAAATATAATGTTCATGATATTTTAGGCAGTAGCTGATTGGAAGGGAAAAGTAAGGACCAAAGCTGCTGGTATAAAAGTGGAACTAACGAAAACAGGGGGAGGAGGTCCAGTTGGACCCCAACTCACGGAAACTGAGAAGAGATTGATTGGGGTGATGGGATGGTGTTCAATAAGAGGAAATGGAACTCTGGAGCTTCAAACTCCCACAACAAGCATTGTGAGTCGAAATCTACATCTAGTTTGTATACATCTGGGCTGGGGTATCCTGTGGATCAGGATAAGTCATGAATAATCTGAATTATTTTCTCCCCTATTTTTAGCTACCAGATAACCAGATAGGCATGGAGCACAGTTATCAATTTCAAGTTCAGCCTTCTTCGGGTAAAAATGTGACATTATCACTACCACCACTGATAATTTCATCAGAAAAAATAATCTGAATCAAATAATACTTCCTGATATACCTGAGGCTTCCAATAGGCCAGTACCTGTGGAAACACCCAGCAGGAAAAGAAAATTTATAAAAAAAACTCCAAATACAATCCGACAAGGAAACTCATATTTAGAAAAGATGCATGAGGATACTATGGCTATATTGAGAGAAATCAATTCCAATATACAGAAGCTGGGAAATACCCAAGAGAGAATGTGTGATATTCACAGTAAACTACTAGATTTTTTTTTATCCCCCTGAGGACAAACCATGAGTGTTTCTTGTTTTTCTCCGTCTGTTATGTTATCCAAGTACCTACCTGTTTTTGATGAGTATTATTAGTTTCTAGAATGGGATTTCTTGTTGTTTCTGTGATATCAGGATTCATTTTATTTAGTATGTTATGTTAGTTTTTTTTTTTGCATATTATTTTGATTTAGGTAGTCATCATAGTACCTGTTTTTCTATTTCGGTACCTGTTCTTATGATTTTGTTTGTTTTTGATGAGTAGTGGGCTCTACAATAAGATTCTCTTGTTTTTCTGTGATATCAGAAGTCATTTTATCTAGTTTATATGTTAGTACTGTAGTTTTGGCTGATATGAGGAGTCTTTCATTTTGAGGAATTAAAATGTTTTTGAATTCATATATTGGATTTTTCTTGAAATCCCTGCCTTTTTGAAAACACCTCAATGGCTAATAAACCAAAAAATAAAAATGAGTACCAACTATGAAATGATTTCTCTATGTGTAGGTATTCATTTTAGAATAAAAATAACTGTTGAATTTAGATTTTATTTGAATCCAACATTATTAAGTATTTCCTGATTATTATCCTACCTACTCATTACAATGGAAAGAAATGTAGTTAGTTTTGAAGATATCTTGTGATTATTGTATTCCTAACATCTATTCCTACATTGAAAATGTTTGGTTGTGGCTGAATTGCTGGATTGTTGACTTCAATGTCATCCTGATTCTCAATAACCAGATTATTATCAACTGGGACCCTCCACTTCACACAAATATTATGTAAAATGCAGCAGGCATTAACATTGATTCCCACCTTTTGGGGTCCATACCGGAGTTGACGTTCTCCTAAGAGGCAGCGGAAACGTCCTTTGAGAACCCCATTCACCCTTTCAATGCAATTCCTACCAAGGATGTGAGAATCATTATATAGCTTTTGAGGTGTATGTGGAAGGGCACCTTGTACAGGAGTCATCAAGCATGGTTCTTGAGGATAACCAGAATCACCCAACAGCCAAGTATTTCTTTGGCCATTTGTATAATCATTTTGAAACTGATGTTTGATTAGGGATTGACGCCAAATGAATGAATCATGACAACTTCCTGGAAAGTTTGCATTGACATTCAAAATCAATAAATCCTGATCATATATCAACTGGACATTTTTTGAGTGGTAACCTTTTCTGTTAACATAGTTATGCTCTTCGTCTGGTGGAGCTATCATGGCAATATGAGTACAATCAATTGCACCAATAACTCCAGGCATGCCACATTTCTCAAAAAAAATTATCTTGTTCCTGGCCATTTGTTGATCTGGAAATGATATCCATTCCCCGTGAAAATGATCTTGAATAAGAAGTGATACTTCAGAAATGCATCTACTAAGTACTTGTTGGCTTATTGCTAAGCAGTATTCTTGGCCTACACCTGTTTGGTAATTCCCAGTTGCATAAAACCGCAATGCTGCTAATATTCGTTGTTCACAAGGCATTTTTGTCGATCTTGATGACGGCTGCATTAATTGCACTAGTTCATCAAATAGTAAATTAGTGATATGCTTGTTGACTCTGAATAAATCGATGAATCTATCATCCGTCAAAGGAAAGTGGTCACTTCTATCGCGATAAAGACGTAATGGATCTCTACGTTCAACAGCATTGAAAATAGCAATATTAGCTGGCAACATTATTTATTATTTCTGATGAGAATATGAAAACTAACCAAGAACCAAACATAACTTTCTCAATCTCAATGTTCGATAATTAATTACGGTGTTGCCAAATTTAACTCCATCAACTCGTTTGGTTTCGTAAAAAGTCGTATAGCAATAACGAAAGCATAACGTAGCATAACGAACTCGATACAGAGTACGGATAAACAAAGCATACGCTTTTGCTTCGTTTCGTTTTCGCTATGCTTCTGCTTCGTGATACGTCTTAGGGAGGCCGCACATCAAAGAAACATGAAACCTGAAACATGAAGCATGAAACGTGAAACACGTTTCATGAAAATAGAACACGGCCAGAGAAATGGAAGTCTGCCCACTAATGAAACAAGTGTGATGCATGTGCCTAAAACATTGTTATCGTGTTGAAACGTGAAACGCTGAGATAAAACCCTAAAT